>CM074436.1:34991414-35108914 GCA_037101425.1 Elopichthys bambusa
ACTGAGAGCACAATTGTTAGTACTACTGAGACAACTACACCAGCCACAACAACTGAGAGCACAACTGTTAGTACAACTGAAACAGCTACACCAACCACAACAACAGAATCAACATCTGCCACAACAACTGATAGCACAACTGTTAGTAGAACGGAAACAAAAACATCCACAACAACAGAACCAACATCAGCCATTTCAACTGAGAGCACACCTGTTAGTACAACTGAAACAACTACACCAACCACAACAACAGAATCCACATCAGCCACAACAACTGTTAGTACAACGGGAACAACTACACCAGCCACAAGAACTGAGAGCACAACTGTTAGTACAACTGAAACAACCACACCAACCACAACAACAGAATCAACATTAGCCACAACAACTGAGAGCACAACTGTTAGTACAACTGAAATAACTACACCAACCACAACAACGGAATCAACATCAGCCACAACAACTGAGAGCACAACTGTTAGTATAACTGAAACAACTACACCAGCCACAACAACTGAGAGCACAACTGTTAGTACAACTGAAATAACTACACCAACCACAATAACGGAATCAACATCAGCCACAACAACTGAGAGCACAACTGTTAGTATAACTGAAACAACTACACCAGCCACAACAATTGACAGCACAACTTTTAGTACAATTGAAGCAACTACACCAACCACAACAACAGAATCAACATTAGCCACAACAACTGAGAGCACAACTGTTAGTACAACTGAATCAACTACACCAGCCACAACAACAGAGAGCACAATTGTTAGTACTACTGAGACAACTACACTAGCCACAACAACTGAGAGCACTCCTGTTAGTACAAGTGAAACAACTACACCAACCACAGCAGCTGAGAGCACTCCTGTTAGTACAACTGAAACAACTACACCAACCACAGCAACAGAATCAACAACAGAACCAACATCAGCCATTTCAACTGAGAGCAAACCTGTTAGTACAACTGAAACAACTACACCAACCACAACAACAGAATCCACATCAGCCACAACAACTGTTATTACAACGGGAACAACTACACCAGCCACAAGAACTGAGAGCACAACTGTTAGTACAACTGAAACAACCACACCAACCACAACAACAGAATCAACATTAGCCACAACAACTGAGAGCACAACTGTTAGTACAACTGAAACAACCACACCAACCACAACAACAGAATCAACATTAGCCACAACAACTAAGAGCACAACTGTTAGTACAACTGAAACAACAACACCAACCACAACACCAGAATCGGCATCGGCCACAACAACTGAGAGCACAACTGTTAGTACAACTGAAACAACTACACCCGCCACAACAACTGAGAGCACAATTGTTAGTACTACTGAGACAACTACACCAGCCACAACAACTGAGAGCACAACTGTTAGTACTACTGAGACAACTACACCAGCCACAACAATTGAGAGCACAACTGTTAGTACAACTAAAACAGCTACACCAACCACAACAACTGAGAGCACAACTTTTAGTACAACTGAAACAACTACACCAGCCACAACAACTGAGAGCACAACTGTTAGTATCACTGAGACAACTACACCAGCCACAACAACTGAGAGCACAATTGTTAGTACTACTGAGACAACTACACCAGCCACAACAACTGAGAGCACAACTGTTAGTACAACTGAAACAGCTACACCAACCACAACAACAGAATCAACATCATCCACAACAACTGAGAGCACAACTATTAGGACAACTGAGACAACTACACCAACCACAACAACAGAATCAACATCTGCCACAACAACTGATAGCACAACTGTTAGTATCACTGAGACAACTACACCAGCCACAACAACTGAGAGCACAACTGTTAGTACAACTGAAACAGCTACACCAACCACAACAACAGAATCAACATCTGCCACAACAACTGATAGCACAACTGTTAGTACAACTGAAACAACTCCACCAGCCAAAACAACTGAGAGCACAACTGTTAGAACCACTGAGACAACTACACCAGCCACAACAACACAATCAACATTAGCCACAACAACTGAGAGTACAACTGTTAGTGCGACTGAAACAACTACACCAGCCACAACAACTGAGAGCACAACTGTTAGTATCACTGAGACAACTACACCAGCCACAACAACTGAGAGCACAACTGTTAGTACAACTGAAATAACTACACCAGCCACAACAACTGAGAGCATAACTGTTAGTACAACTGAAACAACTACACCAGTCACAACAACAGAATTAACATCAGCCACAACAACTGATAGCACAACTGTTAGTACAACTGAAACAACTACACCAGCCACAACCACTGAGAGCACAACTGTTGGTACAACTGAAATAAGTACACCAACCACAACAACAGAATCAACATCAGCCCCAACAACTGAGAGCACAACTGTTAGTACCACTGAGACAACTACACCAGCCACAACAACAGAATCAACATCAGCCAGAACAACTGAGAGCACAACTGTTAGTACAACTGCAACAACTACACCAGCCACAATAACTGAGAGCACAACTGTTAGTACAACTGAAACAACTACACCAGCCACAACAACTGAGAGCACAACTGTTGGTACAACTGAAACAACTACACCAGCTACAACAACTGAGAGCACAATTGTTAGTACAACTGAAACAGCTACACCAACCACAACAACAGAATCAACATCAGCCACAACAACTGATAGCACAACTGTTAGTACAACTGAAACAACACCAGCCATAACAACAGAACCAACATCAGCTATTTCAACTGAGAACACACCTGTTAGTACAACTGAAAGAATTACACCAACCAGAACAACAGAATCCACATCAGCCACAACAACTGTTAGTACAACGGAAACAACCACACCAACCACAAAAACAGAATCAACATTAGCCACAACATTTGAGAGCACAACTGTTAGTACAACTGAAACAACTGCACCAGCCACTACAAGTGAGAGCACTACTTTCGTTACAACTGAAACAACCACACCAACCAAAACAATTGAGAGCACAACTTTTAGTACAACTGAGACAACTACATCAGCCATAACAACTGAGAGCACAACTGTTAGTACAATTGAAACAACTACACCAGCCACAACAACTGAGAGCACAACTATTAGTACAACTGAAACAACTACACCAGCCACAACAACTGAGAGCACAACTATTAGTACAACTGAAACTACTACACCAGCCACAACAACAGAATCATCGTCAGCCACAACAAGTGAGAGCACAACTGTTAGTACAACTGAAACAAGTACACCAACCACAACAGCTGAGAGCACACATGTTATGAAAACTGAAACAACTACACCAACCACAACAGAATCAACATCTGCCACAACAACTGATAGCACAACTGTTAGTACAACTGAAACAACTACACCAACCACAACAACAGAATCAACATCAGCTACAACAACTGAGAGCACAACTGTTAGTACAACTGAAACAACCAGACCAACCACAACAATTGAGATCGCAACTTTTAGTACAACTGAGACAACTACACCAGCCACAACAACTGAGAGCACAACTTTCGTTACAACTGAAACAACCAGACCAACCACAACAATTGAGATCGCAACTTTTAGTACAACTGAGACAACTACACCAGCCACAACAACTGAGAGCACAACTGTTAGTACATCTGAAATAACTGCACCAACCACAACAACAGAATCAACATCAGCCACAACCACTGATAGCACAACTGTTAGTACAACTGAAACAACACCAGCCAGAACAACAGAACCAACATCAGTCATTTTAACTGAGAGCACAACTGTTAGTACAACGGAAACAACTACACCAGGCACAACAACTGAGAGCACAACTGTTAGTATAACTGAAACAACTACACCAGCCACATCAATTGAGAGCACAACTGTTAGTACAATTGATACAACCACACCAACCACAACAACCGAGAGCACAACTGTTAATCCAACTGAAACAGCTAAACCAGCCACAACAACCAAGAGCACAACTGTTAGTACAACTGAAACACCAGCCACAACAACAGAATCCACATCAGCCACAACAACTGAGAGCACAACTGTTATTATATCTGAAATAACTACACCAGCCACAACAACAGAATCGACATTAACCACAACAACAGATTCAGCATCTGAGAGCACAATCGTTAGTACAGCTGAACCAACTACACCAGCCACAACAACAGAATCGTCAACAGCCACAATAACTCCGGCTGATACATCCACCTCTAATGTAGCAGAAACATCTACAACATCCACAGGACTGTCAACTGTTTCTACAACTGAAATTTCTTCTTTAACAACTAATGCAAATACAGTACCTAAAAATGTGGAGCTAATAATGTTGGAGTTTAGCTCTAATGAGACATTTATAAATGAACTCCTCAATTCAACATCTCAAGTTTATATTGAACGGGCAACGCATGTCAAAAACAATGTGAGTTAAAACTCATGTAGCTGATTCCATTTAATGACATATGTTTCATGGTTAATAAAAAAGTAACCATTAACTGGTAATTACAATGTTTGTTACACCCAACTATAAGAGTGTGTTGTAATGGTCTGTCATTTGTTACAGCTTGAACTCGTCTTCAAAACCAGGTTTCCTTCCTTCTTAGCAGTTAGGGTCCTAGGATTCAGGTAAATATAGAATATTTTAATAGTGCTTACTCTCTCGGTCTGTGTGTGTGTGTATGTGTGTAAGAGTGAGAGAGAGAGAGAGAGAGAGAGAGAGTAAAAAATTGCAATTAACCATTTAAGTAGTGGTCCTTTTAAAATGAATTGTGTATTTCATTATTTCTTAAAATGCATTTCAGACCTGGGTCAATCATCACCACAACAGAATTAAGCTTCAACACTACATACCTGTATAACTCTACAAACAACTCTACAACTGTACCATCAGCTAGTGAGATTATAACTATATTAATGACTGACACAAGGGTCAGTGACCTGAACATTACTGCTGGATCTATCAAAGTCGGTGCAGGTAGGTCTGACAACACCTAAAAGGCAGGCTTTTACTTACTGTGTGTGTGTGTGTGTGTTTGTGTTTGTGTGTGTTTGTGTGTACAAGTTAATATTATATTGTGGGGACCAAATGGTTCCCACAAGGACTGTAAAACCTGAGATCACCTATATTGTGGGGACCAGCCAGCCGTCCTCATGGGGGAAATTTATTAATTAACATACTAAATGATGTTTTTTTTTTTTGGAAAATGTAAAAACGCTGAAAGTTTTCTGTGATGTCTAGGTAGGGTTAGGATTAGTGATAGG
Source organism: Elopichthys bambusa (assembly GCA_037101425.1). NCBI lineage: Eukaryota > Metazoa > Chordata > Actinopteri > Cypriniformes > Xenocyprididae > Elopichthys > Elopichthys bambusa. Next base: position 34,996,718 of record CM074436.1, read on the forward strand.
GGATATAAAATACAGTTTGTACAGTATAAAACCATTAAGTCTATTGAGAGTCCCTACAAGGATAGTGAACCAGACATGTGTGTGTGCGTGCTTGTTTTCATGATTTATGAGTACACAAATTTGTATAATGACATGGGTATTACACTGCTATTACGACGTAAACAGATTTTATGAGTCCTCATATTTAAAATAGCTTTATAAACATACTAAACAACGTTTGTTAGTTAATAGTAGTTACTAGAGTGTTAATGATTACTCATTTCTGTGTAGTTATTCATTAACGAAGGATCAGTATTCTAAAATGTTACCCTGTGTGTGTAACTTTACATCCCTTTTGCCATTAATTGTAAAAATCCAGTGAAATTTTTGTATGCACAAGGAGTCTGACAACAGCAGGTATGCTCCACACGGAGATCTGATCTCATCATCATTGAGTCCCTCTGGGATTATATGAAGAAACAGAAAAAACTGAGACAGACAAAATCCAGAAGAACTGTGGCAATGTCTCCAAGACACTTGGAGAAACCTACCTTCAAAGCTACCTGAAAACCTATGCGCAAGTATACCTTGGGACAAACGCTTTTTTAAACGCAAAGGGTGGTCACACGAAATATTGGTTCGATTTAGTTAATAGAAGTTAATTGATAAATAAAATTTGACATTATTTTTGAAAGCATCCTCACATTACAGCATTTTTAAACGAGTGCCAAAAACTTTTCACAATACTGTATCTTTGAAGGCACGTTTCTTCAAGCGCCTTAGAGATGTTGCACAGTTCTTCTGGATTAAGTCTGTCATAGTTTTTGTTTCTTTCTTAATGTAATCCCAGATGGACTCGATGACGGTGAGATCAGATATCCATGTGGAGCATACCAGCTGTTGTCAGACACCTTGTGCATATAAAAATCTCACTGGATTATTACAATTAATGGCAAAGAGAAATGTTTGGAAATATAAACTGATATTTCCTAACACACTACAGCAAAAGATATAACTGGCTTAAATTCTAACGTGTCTAAGACTTTTCAACAGTACTGTGTTTGTAAGGAATAATCCACATCTATCTGTGTATGACATGGAGGCAAAGAACCATCTGATGCAAACTGTTTAATGCATGTGGATTATCCCATTTATACCTTGGTCATTTACCAGCAGTGACAACCTAAAGCTGTTATTAATGTTGGCAGTGCAATATTTGACCAGAAGGAAAAAATGACAGTTATGTTTGTCAGTTACGGCTCGTTAGGTCTAGAATTCTGCCCATTTTGAATCAGACACAGAGATAAAGTAATGAGTAAGATTACATTTATTTGAATAAATGAATTACAGCATTTATTAGAATTCATTCCTGAGAGAAAAAAGACACGTATCTGTGTCTGTTCAGCTTCTCTCTATTAAAGGTGACCAATTATGCCCCTTTTGACAAGATGTAATATAAGTCTCTGGTGTCCCCAGAATGTGTCTGTGAAGTTTCAGCTCAAAATACCCCACAGATTGTTTATTTCTGTCAGGGCTGGTTGTAAACGAGGAGAAGATGCAGGATCAAATTAAAGCAGCAAGGTTTATTCACAATAATTAACACACTAGAATACTCAGGAGCTGGAACAGAAACAACCAAACTAAACAATGATGAGGACAGACAAGGGAATGCAGGAGGAGAGAGTCTTTAAAGGAAGTGATGATGAGGATGTGCAAGTGCAGGGAATCCATGGGATTGGCTGATGGTGGAGTGAGTGCAGGTGAGCGCCAGGGAGGATGATGGGAGATGGAGTCTAGGACAGACGAAGACTGTGACAATTATAGCTTGTCAAATTTGGCCCGATTTGGGTGTGAGCAAAATCAAGCCGTTTTTGTGGGTGGGTTGCTTTAAATGCAAATGAGCTTGTGCTCGATCATTACAAACTGTTCTTGATCCAGCATATAACATAGGTATGGCATGTATTTTGTGGATGTTTGCTAAAATTACATTCTAAATGAGTTTGATGACTGTTGGAGAGACTCAATAAGAACGAAGATGCGTTTATGAATTATTTTTTGTGTTAAAAATGAAAATAGCGAAATGGCTCTGGTCTCTGTGAATACAGTAAGAAACAATGGTAACTTTAGCCACATTTAACAGTACATTAGCAACGTGCTAAGAAAAACATTCAGAAAGACAATTTGCAAACATCACGAAAATATATGAAATTGGATTATGAACAGTTTGTATCGATCCATCTTTAAGAATCAACTTCTGTGCAAATCCTGTGTTTTACTGACCCTCATGTGCAGCATTCTAGTGTTAATGACTTAGACATAATGGTTTATGAATTTATCTAGCCACATTACCTTCATAAATAAAATTACACCACTGCGTCCTTAGTGGCTCAAATGCCAGGAGTTTATGGAGACTCGTATGTTTGCTATTATAGCCATTAACAGATCAGTGATAATGTTTACATAGCTGAGACATACCACAAGCTCAGGGATGGTCATTCTTGAGTGCTGCTGTCCTGTAGAGTTTTGCTTTGACACAACTCACCTTCCATCACGTAGCTTTAGTAATCCTGAAGACATTCAAGTGAGTTTAATCAGGGTTGTAGCTAAACTGCAGGACAGCTGCTGCTGCAATCCAGGACCAGTGTTACTCGTCTCTTGCAAGACTTTAAAGGAGTTTAATTACTTCAAAACTGTGTTATCCCCTACAGCTGCTGAAAATTTAGCAATTACGTAGAAATTGGCAAAGCTGTTTTATTATTAAGAGTCGTAGAGCAGAATTGATAACAACTTTCTGTGCTCCTGAATGTTTCTGTGTGTGCGCAGCGTGATCTCCAAGTGACGTATGTGTGTGAGTGCTTCAATGAAAACAGTGCATTAATATAGAACAAGGATTAAACTGACTTGGAACTACCTGTGCATTAAAAAGTTTTACTGTACACCTTCCAACTAATCAGAATTGAGTATTCAGACAGACAGTGATATATATACACACATAATATGTATGTGTGTGTGTTTGTGTGTGTGTGTGTCAAGTAATAATTTAGTTCCAATGAAACTGATCAACACTCTCTCATATCAGCAGTTGCACCAGTGGCAACCACTGTTCAATCTACTGTTGAACCAACCACAGAACAAACAAGTGTTGGGACTGAGAGCACAACTGAGAGCACAACCATTAGTACAGCTGAAACAACAACACCAGCCACAACAACTGAGAGCATAACTGTTAGTATTACTGAGACAACTACACCAGCCACAACAACAGAATCAACATCAGCCACAACAACTGAGAGCACAAATGTTAGTACAACTGAAACAACTACACCAGCCACAACAACAGAATCAACATCAGCCATAACAACTGAGAGCACAACTGTTAGTACAACTGAAACAACTACACCAGCCACAACAACAGAGAGCACAACTGTTAGTACAACTGAGACAACTACACCAGCCACAACAACACAATCAACATTAGCCACAACAACTGAGAGCACAACTGTTAATACAACTGAAACAACTACACCAGCCACAACAACAGAATCAACATCAGCCACAACAACTGAGAGCACAACTGTTAGTACAACTGAAACAACTACAGCAGCCCCAACAACTGAGAGCACAACTGTTAGTACAACTGAAACAACGACACCAACCACAACAACAGAATACACATCAGCCACAACAACTGTTAGTACAACGGAAACAACTACACCACCCACAAGAACTGAGAGCACAACTGTTAGTACAACTGAAACAACTACACCAGCCACAACAACTGAGATCACAACTGTTAGTACAGCTGAAACAAACACACCAACCACAACAAAAGAATCAACATTAGACACAACAACTGAGAAAACAACTGTTAGTACAACTGAAAAAACTACATCAGCCACAACAACAGAATCAACATCAGCCACAACAACTGAGAGCACAACTGTTAGTACAACTGAAACAACTACACCAGCCACAACAACAGAGAGCACAATTGTTAGTACTACTGAGACAACTACACTAGCCACAACAACTGAGAGCACTCCTGTTAGTACAAGTGAAACAACTACACCAACCACAGCAGCTGAGAGCACTCCTGTTAGTACAACTGAAACAACTACACCAACCACAACAACAGAATCAACAACAGAACCAACATCAGCCATTTCAACTGAGAGCACACCTGTTAGTACAACTGAAACAACTACACCAACCACAACAACAGAATCCACATCAGCCACAACAACTGTTATTACAACGGGAACAACTACACCAGCCACAAGAACTGAGAGCACAACTGTTAGTACAACTGAAACAACCACGCCAACCACAACAACAGAATCAACATTAGCCACAACAACTGAGAGCACAACTGTTAGTACAACTGAAACAACCACACCAACCACAACAACAGAATCAACATTAGCCACAACAACTAAGAGCACAACTGTTAGTACAACTGAAACAACAACACCAACCACAACACCAGAATCGGCATCGGCCACAACAACTGAGAGCACAACTGTTAGTACAACTGAAACAACTACACCCGCCACAACAACTGAGAGCACAATTGTTAGTACTACTAAGACAACTACACCAGCCACAACAACTGAGAGCACAACTGTTAGTACAACTGAAACAACTACACCAGTCACAACAACTGAGAGCACAATTGTTAGTACTACTGACACAACTACACCAGCCACAACAACTGAGAGCACAACTGTTAGTACAACTGAAACAACTACACCAGTCACAACAACTGAGAGCACAATTGTTAGTACTACTGAGACAACTACACCAGCCACAACAACTGAGAGCACAACTGTTAGTACTACTGAGACAACTACACCAGCCACAACAATTGAGAGCACAACTGTTAGTACAACTAAAACAGCTACACCAACCACAACAACTGAGAGCACAACTTTTAGTACAACTGAAACAGCTACACCAACCACAACAACAGAATCAGCATCATCCACAACAACTGAGAGCACAACTATTAGGACAACTGAGACAACTACACCAACCACAACAACAGAATCAACATCTGCCACAACAACTGATAGCACAACTGTTAGTATCACTGAGACAACTACACCAGCCACAACAACTGAGAGCACAAATGTTAGTACTACTGAGACAACTACACCAGCCACATCAACTGAGAGCACAACTGTTAGTACAACTGAAACAGCTACACCAACCACAACAACAGAATCAACATCTGCCACAACAACTGATAGCACAACTGTTAGTAGAACGGAAACAAAAACATCCACAACAACAGAACCAACATCAGCCATTTCAACTGAGAGCACACCTGTTAGTACAACTGAAACAACTACACCAACCACAACAACAGAATCCACATCAGCCACAACAACTGTTAGTACAACGGGAACAACTACACCAGCCACAAGAACTGAGAGCACAACTGTTAGTACAACTGAAACAACCACACCAACCACAACAACAGAATCAACATTAGCCACAACAACTGAGAGCACAACTGTTAGTACAACTGAAATAACTACACCAACCACAACAACGGAATCAACATCAGCCACAACAACTGAGAGCACAACTGTTAGTATAACTGAAACAACTACACCAGCCACAACAACTGAGAGCACAACTGTTAGTACAACTGAAATAACTACACCAACCACAATAACGGAATCAACATCAGCCACAACAACTGAGAGCACAACTGTTAGTATAACTGAAACAACTACACCAGCCACAACAATTGACAGCACAACTTTTAGTACAATTGAAGCAACTACACCAACCACAACAACAGAATCAACATTAGCCACAACAACTGAGAGCACAACTGTTAGTACAACTGAATCAACTACACCAGCCACAACAACAGAGAGCACAATTGTTAGTACTACTGAGACAACTACACTAGCCACAACAACTGAGAGCACTCCTGTTAGTACAAGTGAAACAACTACACCAACCACAGCAGCTGAGAGCACTCCTGTTAGTACAACTGAAACAACTACACCAACCACAACAACAGAATCAACAACAGAACCAACATCAGCCATTTCAACTGAGAGCACACCTGTTAGTACAACTGAAACAACTACACCAACCACAACAACAGAATCCACATCAGCCACAACAACTGTTATTACAACGGGAACAACTACACCAGCCACAACAACAGAATCAACATCAGCCATAACAACTGAGAGCACAACTGTTAGTACAACTGAAACAACTACACCAGCCACAACAACAGAGAGCACAACTGTTAGTACAACTGAGACAACTACACCAGCCACAACAACACAATCAACATTAGCCACAACAACTGAGAGCACAACTGTTAATACAACTGAAACAACTACAGCAGCCCCAACAACTGAGAGCACAACTGTTAGTACAACTGAAACAACGACACCAACCACAACAACAGAATACACATCAGCCACAACAACTGTTAGTACAACGGAAACAACTACACCACCCACAAGAACTGAGAGCACAACTGTTAGTACAACTGAAACAACTACACCAGCCACAACAACTGAGATCACAACTGTTAGTACAGCTGAAACAAACACACCAACCACAACAAAAGAATCAACATTAGACACAACAACTGAGAAAACAACTGTTAGTACAACTGAAAAAACTACATCAGCCACAACAACAGAATCAACATCAGCCACAACAACTGAGAGCACAACTGTTAGTACAACTGAAACAACTACACCAGCCACAACAACAGAGAGCACAATTGTTAGTACTACTGAGACAACTACACTAGCCACAACAACTGAGAGCACTCCTGTTAGTACAAGTGAAACAACTACACCAACCACAGCAGCTGAAAGCACTCCTGTTAGTACAACTGAAACAACTACACCAACCACAACAACAGAATCAACAACAGAACCAAGATCAGCCATTTCAACTGAGAGCACACCTGTTAGTACAACTGAAACAACTACACCAACCACAACAACAGAATCCACATCAGCCACAACAACTGTTATTACAACGGGAACAACTACACCAGCCACAAGAACTGAGAGCACAACTGTTAGTACAACTGAAACAACCACACCAACCACAACAACAGAATCAACATTAGCCACAACAACTGAGAGCACAACTGTTAGTACAACTGAAACAACCACACCAACCACAACAACAGAATCAACATTAGCCACAACAACTAAGAGCACAACTGTTAGTACAACTGAAACAACAACACCAACCACAACACCAGAATCGGCATCGGCCACAACAACTGAGAGCACAACTGTTAGTACAACTGAAACAACTACACCCGCCACAACAACTGAGAGCACAATTGTTAGTACTACTGAGACAACTACACCAGCCACAACAACTGAGAGCACAACTGTTAGTACAACTGAAACAACTACACCAGTCACAACAACTGAGAGCACAATTGTTAGTACTACTGACACAACTACACCAGCCACAACAACTGAGAGCACAACTGTTAGTACTACTGAGACAACTACACCAGCCACAACAATTGAGAGCACAACTGTTAGTACAACTAAAACAGCTACACCAACCACAACAACTGAGAGCACAACTTTTAGTACAACTGAAACAACTACACCAGCCACAACAACTGAGAGCACAACTGTTAGTATCACTGAGACAACTACACCAGCCACAACAACTGAGAGCACAATTGTTAGTACTACTGAGACAACTACACCAGCCACAACAACTGAGAGCACAACTGTTAGTACAACTGAAACAACTACACCAGCCACAACAACAGAGAGCACAACTGTTAGTACAACTGAGACAACTACACCAGCCACAACAACACAATCAACATTAGCCACAACAACTGAGAGCACAACTGTTAATACAACTGAAACAACTACACCAGCCACAACAACAGAATCAACATCAGCCACAACAACTGAGAGCACAACTGTTAGTACAACTGAAACAACTACAGCAGCCCCAACAACTGAGAGCACAACTGTTAGTATAACTGAAACAACGACACCAACCACAACAACAGAATACACATCAGCCACAACAACTGTTAGTACAACGGGAACAACTACACCAGCCACAAGAACTGAGAGCACAACTGTTAGTACAACTGAAACAACCACACCAACCACAACAACAGAATCAACATTAGCCACAACAACTGAGAGCACAACTGTTAGTACAACTGAAATAACTACACCAACCACAACAACGGAATCAACATCAGCCACAACAACTGAGAGCACAACTGTTAGTATAACTGAAACAACTACTCCAGCCACAACAACTGAGAGCACAACTGTTAGTACAACTGAAATAACTACACCAACCACAATAACGGAATCAACATCAGCCACAACAACTGAGAGCACAACTGTTAGTATAACTGAAACAACTACACCAGCCACAACAATTGACAGCACAACTTTTAGTACAATTGAAGCAACTACACCAACCACAACAACAGAATCAACATTAGCCACAACAACTGAGAGCACAACTGTTAGTACAACTGAATCAACTACACCAGCCACAACAACAGAGAGCACAATTGTTAGTACTACTGAGACAACTACACTAGCCACAACAACTGAGAGCACTCCTGTTAGTACAAGTGAAACAACTACACCAACCACAGCAGCTGAGAGCACTCCTGTTAGTACAACTGAAACAACTACACCAACCACAACAACAGAATCAACAACAGAACCAACATCAGCCATTTCAACTGAGAGCACACCTGTTAGTACAACTGAAACAACTACACCAACCACAACAACAGAATCCACATCAGCCACAACAACTGTTATTACAACGGGAACAACTACACCAGCCACAAGAACTGAGAGCACAACTGTTAGTACAACTGAAACAACCACACCAACCACAACAACAGAATCAACATTAGCCACAACAACTGAGAGCACAACTGTTAGTACAACTGAAACAACCACACCAACCACAACAACAGAATCAACATTAGCCACAACAACTAAGAGCACAACTGTTAGTACAACTGAAACAACAACACCAACCACAACCCCAGAATCGGCATCGGCCACAACAACTGAGAGCACAACTGTTAGTACAACTGAAACAACTACACCCGCCACAACAACTGAGAGCACAATTGTTAGTACTACTGAGACAACTACACCAGCCACAACAACTGAGAGCACAACTGTTAGTACAACTGAAACAACTACACCAGTCACAACAACTGAGAGCACAATTGTTAGTACTACTGAGACAACTACACCAGCCACAACAACTGAGAGCACAACTGTTAGTACTACTGAGACAACTACACCAGCCACAACAATTGAGAGCACAACTGTTAGTACAACTAAAACAGCTACACCAACCACAACAACTGAGAGCACAACTTTTAGTACAACTGAAACAACTACACCAGCCACAACAACTGAGAGCACAACTGTTAGTATCACTGAGACAACTACACCAGCCACAACAACTGAGAGCACAATTGTTAGTACTACTGAGACAACTACACCAGCCACAACAACTGAGAGCACAACTGTTAGTACAACTGAAACAGCTACACCAACCACAACAACAGAATCAACATCATCCACAACAACTGAGAGCACAACTATTAGGACAACTGAGACAACTACACCAACCACAACAACAGAATCAACATCTGCCACAACAACTGATAGCACAACTGTTAGTATCACTGAGACAACTACACCAGCCACAACAACTGAGAGCACAATTGTTAGTACTACTGAGACAACTACACCAGCCACAACAACTGAGAGCACAACTGTTAGTACAACTGAAACAGCTACACCAACCACAACAACAGAATCAACATCTGCCACAACAACTGATAGCACAACTGTTAGTACAACTGAAACAACTCCACCAGCCAAAACAACTGAGAGCACAACTGTTAGTACCACTGTGACAACTACACCAGCCACAACAACTGAGAGCACAACTGTTAGAACCACTGAGACAACTACACCAGCCACAACAACACAATCAACATTAGCCACAACAACTGAGAGTACAACTGTTAGTGCGACTGAAACAACTACACCAGCCACAACAACTGAAAGCACAACTGTTAGTATCACTGAGACAACTACACCAGCCACAACAACTGAGAGCACAACTGTTAGTACAACTGAAATAACTACACCAGCCACAACAACTGAGAGCATAACTGTTAGTACAACTGAAACAACTACACCAGTCACAACAACAGAATTAACATCAGCCACAACAACTGATAGCACAACTGTTAGTACAACTGAAACAACTACACCAGCCACAACCACTGAGAGCACAACTGTTGGTACAACTGAAATAAGTACACCAACCACAACAACAGAATCAACATCAGCCCCAACAACTGAGAGCACAACTGTTAGTACCACTGAGACAACTACACCAGCCACAACAACAGAATCAACATCAGCCAGAACAACTGAGAGCACAACTGTTAGTACAACTGCAACAACTACACCAGCCACAATAACTGAGAGCACAACTGTTAGTACAACTGAAACAACTACACCAGCCACAACAACTGAGAGCACAACTGTTAGTACAACTGAAACAACTACACCAGCCACAACAACTGAGAGCACAATTGTTAGTACAACTGAAACAGCTACACCAGCCACAACAACAGAATTACCATCAGCCACAACAACTGAGAGCACAACTATTAGTACAACTGAGACAACTACACCAGCCACAACAACTGAGAGCACAACTATTAGTACAACTGAAACTACTACATCAGCCACAACAACTGAAAGCACAATTGTTAGTACAACTGAAACAACTACACCAGCCACAACAACAGAATCATCATCAGCCACAACAACTGAGAGCGCAACTCTTAGTACAACTGAAACAACTACACCAACCACAACAACAGAATCAACATCTGCCACAACACCTGATAGCACAACTGTTATTACAACTGAAACAACACCATCCACATCAACAGAACCAACATCAGCCACAACAACTGAGAGCACAACTGTTATTACAACTGAAACAACTACACCAGCCACAACAACTGAGAGCACAACTGTTAGTACAACTGAGACAAGTACACCAGCCATAACAACTGAGAGCACAGCTGTTAATAGCACTGAGACAACTATACCAGCCACAACAACTAAGAGCACAACTGTTAGTACCACTGAGACAACTACACCAGCCACAACAACTGAGAGCACAACTATTAGTACAACTGAGAGAGCTACACCAGCTACAACAACTGAGAGCACAACTGTTAGTAACACTGAGAGAACTACACCAGCCACAACAACACAGTCAGCATTAGCCACAACAACTGATAGCACAACTGAAACAACTACACCAGCCACAACAACTGAGAGCACAACTGTTAGAACAACTGTAACATCTACACCAACCACAACAACTGAGAGCACAATTATTAGTACAACTGAAACAACTACACCAACCATAACAACTGAGAGCACAACTGTTAGTACAACTGAAACAACTACACCAACCACAACAGCTGAGAGCACAACTGTTAGTACAACTGAAACAACACCATCCACAACAACAGAACCATCATCAGCCATTTCAACTGAGAGCACACCTGTTAGTACAACTGAAACAACTACACCAACCACAACAAAAGAATCCACATCAGCCACAACAACTGTTAGTACAACTGAAACAACTACACCAGCCACAAGAACTGAGAGCACAACTGTTAGTACAACAGAAACAACTACACCAACCACAACAACAGAATCAACATCAGCCACAACAACTGAGAGCACAACTGTTATTACAACTGAAACATCTACACCAGCCAGAACAACTGAGAGTACAACTGTTATTACAACTGAGACAAGTACACCAGCCACAACAACTAAGAGCACAACTGTTAGTACAACTGAGACAAGTACACCAGCCACAACAACTGAGAGCACAACTGTTGGTACAACTGAATCAATTACAGCAGCCACAACAACTGAGAGCACAACTGTTAGTAGCACTGAGACAACTACACCAGCCACAACAACACAATCAGCATTAGCCACAACAATTGAGAGCACAACTGTTAGTACAACTGAAACAACTATACCAGCCACAACAACTGAGAGCATAACTTTGAGTATTACTGACACAAGTACATCAGCCACAACAACACAATCAGCATTAGCCACAACAATTGAGAGCACAACTGTTAGTACAACTGAAACAACTACACCAGCCACAACAACTGAGAGCACAATTGTTAGTACAACTGAAACAACTACACCAGCCACAACAACTGAGAGCACAATTATTAGTACAACTGAAACAACTACACCAGCCACAACAACTGAGAGCACAACTGTTAGTAGAACTGAAACAACTACACCAGCCACAACAACTGAGAGCACAACTATTAGTACAACTGACACAACTACACCAGCCACAACAACAGAATCAATATCAGCCACAACAACTGAGAGCACAATTGTTAGTACAATTGAAACAACTACACCAACCACAACAGCTGAGAGCACACCTGTTAGTACAACTGAAACAACTACACCAACCACAACAACAGAATCAACATCTGCCACAACAACTGAGAGCACAATTGTTAGTACAATTGAAACAACTACACCAACCACAACAGCTGAGAGCACACCTCTTAGTACAACTGAAACAACTACACCAACCACAACAACAGAATCAACATCTGCCACAACACCTGATAGCACAACTGTTAGTACAACTAAAACAACACCAGCCACAACAACAGAACCAACATCAGCCATTTCAACTGAGAGCACACCTGTTAGTACAACGGAAACAACTACACCCACCACAAGAACTGAGAGCACAACTGTTAGTACAGTTGAAACAACCACAACAACAGAATCAACATTAGGCACAACAACTGAGAGCACAACTGTTAGTAAAACTGACACAACTACACCAGCCACAACAACAGAATCATCATCAGCCACAACAACTGAGAGCACAATTGTTCGTACAATTGAAACAACTACACCAAACACAACAGCTGAGAGCACACCTGTTAGTACAATTGAAACAACTACACCAACCACAACAACTGAGAGCACAACTGTTAGTATAACTGAAACAACTACACCAACCACAACAACAGAATCGATATCTGCCACAACTACTGAGAGCACAACTGTAAGTACAACTGAAACAACTACACCAGCCACAACAACAGAATCCACATCAGCCACAACAACTGAAAGCAGAACTGTTAGTACAACTGAGACAACTATACCAGCTACAACAACAGAATCCACATCAGCCACAACAACTGAGAGCACAACTGTTAGTACAACGGAAACAACTACACCAGCCATAACAACTGATAGCACAACTGTTAGTAAAACTGAAACAACTACACCAGCCACAACAACTGTGAGCAGAACTGTAAGTACAACTGAAACAACTACACCAGCCACAACAACAGAATCCACATCAGCCACAACAACTGAAAGCACAACTGTTAGCACAACTGAGACAACTATACCAGCTACAACAACAGAATCCACATCAGCCACAACAACTGAGAGCACAACTGTTAGTACAACTGAAACAACTACACCAGCCATAACAACTGATAGCACAACTGTTAGTAAAACTGAAATGACTACACGAGCCACAACTCCTGAGAGCACATCTGTTAGTATATCTGAAATAACTACACCAGCCACAATAACAGAATTGACATCAGCAACAACAACAGATTCAGCATCTGAGAGCACAATCGTTAGTACAGCTGAAACAACTACACCAGCCACAACAACAGAATCGTCAACAGCCACAATAACTCCTGCTGAACCATCCACCTCTAATGTATCAGAAACATCTACAACATCCCCAGGACTCTCAACTGTTTCTACAACTGAAATGTCTTCTTTAACAACTAATGCAAATACAGTACCTAAAAATGTGGAGCTAATAATGTTGGAGTTTAGCTCTAATGAGACATTTATAAATGAACTCCTCAATTCAAAATCTCAAGTTTATATTGAACGGGCAACACATGTTAAAAACAAAGTGAGTTAAATCTAAATTGAACTAAATTAAAAACTGGTTAATAAAAAAGTAAGCATTAACTGGTAATTACAATGTTTGTTACACCCAACTATAAGAGTGTGTTGTAATGGTCTGTCATTTGTTACAGCTTGAACTCGTCTTCAAAACCAGGTTTCCTTCCTTCTTAGCAGTTAGGGTCCTAGGATTCAGGTAAATATAGAATATTTTAATAGTGCTTACTCTCTCGGTCTGTGTGTGTGTGTATGTGTGTAAGAGTGAGAGAGAGAGAGAGAGAGTGAGAGAGTGAGTAAAAAATTGCAATTGACCATTTAAGTAGTGGTTCTTTTAAAATGAATTGTGTATTTCATTATTTCTTAAAATGCATTTCAGACCTGGGTCAATCATCACCAAAACAGAATTAAGCTTCAACACTACATACCTGTACAACTCTACAAACAACTCTACAACTGTACCATCAGCTAGTGAGATTATAACCATATTAATGACTGACACAAGGGTCAGTGACCTGAACATTACTGCTGGATCTATCAAAGTCGGTTCAGGTAGGTCTGACAACACCTAAAAGGCAGGCTTTTACTTACTGTGTGTGTGTGTGTGTTTGTGTGTACAAGTTAATATTATATTGTGTGGACCAAATGGTTCTAAAGTTGTTATTAATGTTGGCAGTGCAATATTTGACCAGAAGGAAAAAATGACAGTTATGTTTGTCAGTTACGGGTCGTTAGGTCTAGAATTCTGCCCGCTTTGAATCAGACACAGAGATAAAGTAATGCGTAAGATTACATTTATTCGAATGAATTCATTACTGAGAGAAAAAAGACACGTATCTGTGTCTATTCAGCTTCTCTCTATTAAAGGTGACCAATTATGCCTCTTTTGACAAGATGTAATATAAGTCTCTGGTGTCCCCAGAATGTGTCTGTGAAGTTTCAGCTCAAAATACCCCACAGATTGTTTATTTCTGTCAGGGCTGGTTGTAAACGAGGAGAAGATGCAGGATCAAATTAAAGCAGCAAGGTTTATTCACAATAATTAACACACTAGAATACTCAGGAGCTGGAACAGAAACAACCAAACTAAACAATGATGAGGACAGACAAGGGAGTGCAGGAGGAGAGAGTCTTTAAAGGAAGTGATGATGAGGATGTGCAGGTGCAGGGAATCCATGTGATTGGCTGATGGTGGAGTGAGTACAGGTGAGCGCCAGGGAGGATGATGGGAGATGGAGTCTAGGACAGACGGAGACTGTGACAATTATAGCTTGTCAAATTTGGCCTGATTTGGGTGTGAGCAAAATCAAGCCGTTTTTGTGGGTGGGTTGCTTTAAATGCAAATGAGCTTGTGCTCGATCATTACAAACTGTTCTTGATCCAGCATATAACATAGGTATGGCATGTATTTTGTGGATGTTTGCTAAAATTAGTTTCTAAATGAGTTTGGTGACTGTTGGAGAGACTCAATAAGAACGAAGATGCGTTTATGAATTATTTTTTGTGTTAAAAATGAAAATAACGAAATGGCTCTGGTCTCTTTGAATGAAACAATTGTAACTTTAGCCACATTTAACAGTACATTAGCAACGTGCTAACGAAAAACATTCAGAAAGACAATTTGCAAGCATCACGAAAATATATGAAATTGGATCATGAACAGTTTGTATTGATCCATCTATGAGAATCAACTTCTGTGCAAATCCTGTGTTTTACTGACCCTCATGTGCAGCATTCTAGTGTTATTGACTTACACATAATGGTATATGAATTTATCTAGCCACATTACCTTCATAAATAAAATTACACCACTGCGTCCTTAGTGGCTCAAATGCCAGGAGTTTATGGAGACTCGTATGTTTGCTATTATAGCCATTAACAGATCAGTGATAATGTTTACATAGCTGAGACATATCACAAGCTCAGGGATGGTCATTCTTGAGTGCTGCTGTCCTGTAGAGTTTTGCTTTGACACAACTCACCTTTCTTCACATAGCTTTAGTAATCCTGAAGACATTCAAGTGTGTTTGATCAGGGTTGTAGCTAAACTGCAGGACAGCAACTGCTGCAATCCAGGACCAGTGTTACTCGTCTCTTGCGTGACTTTAGGGGAGTTTAATTACTTCAAAACTGTGTTATCCCCTACAGCTGCTGGGAAGTGTAGCAATTACGTAGAGATTGGCAAAGCTATTTTATTAATAAGAGTCGTAGAGCAGAACTGATAACAAGTTTCTGTGCTCCTGAATGTTTCTGTGTGCGCAGCGTGATCTCCAAGTGACGTATGTGTGTGAGTGCTTCAATGAAAACAGTGCATTAATTTAGAACAAGGATTAAACTGACTTGGAACTACCTGTGCATTAAAATGTTTTACTGTACACCTTCCAGCCAATCAGAATTGAGTATTCAGACAGACAATGATATATATATATATATATATATATATATATATATATATATATATATGTGTGTGTGTGTAGTAATGATTTAGTTCCAATGAAACTAATCAACACTCTCTTATATCAGTAGTTGCACCAGTGGCAACCTCTACTGTTGAACCAACCACAGAACAAACAAGTGTTGGGACTGAGAGCACAACTGAGACCACAACAGCTGGTACAATTAAAACTACACCAGCCACAACAACTGAGAGCACAACTGTTAGTACAACTGAAACTACATCAACCACAACAACAGAACCAACATCAGCCATTTCAGCTGAGAGCACAACTGATAGTACAACTGAAACAACTACACCAGCCACAACAACAGAATCCACATCAGCCACAACAACTGAGAGCACAACTGTTAGTACAACTGAAACAACTACACAAGCATCAACAACTGAGAGCACGACTGTTAGTACAACGGAAATAACTACACCAGGCACAACAATAGAATCAACATTACACAAAACAACTGAGAGCACAACTGTTAGTACAACTGAAACAACTACACCACCGTCAATAACCGAGAGCACAACTGTTAGTACAACTGAAACAACTACACCAGCCACAACAACTAAGAGCACAACTGTTAATATGACTGACACAACTACACCAGCCACAACAACAGAATCAATATCAGACAAAACAACTGAGAGCAGAACTGTTAGTACAACTGAAATAACTACACCAACCACAACAACAGAATCAACATCAACTACAACAACTGAGAGCACAACTGTTAGTACAGCTGAAACAACTACACCAGCCACAACAACCGAGAGCGAAACTGTTAGTACAACTGAACCAACTAAACCAGCCACAACAACTGAGAGCACAACCATTAGTACAGCTGAAACAACAACACCAGCCACAACAACTGAATCAACATCAGCCACAACAACAGAGAGTGCAACTGTTAGTACAACTGAAACAACTACACCAACCACAACAACAGAATCAACACCAGCCACAACAACTGAGAGCGCAACTGTTAGTACAACTGAAACAACTACACCAGCCACAACAACTGAAAGCGCAACTGTTAGTAAAACTGAAACAACTACACCAGCCACAACAACTGAGAGCACAACCATTAGTACAGCTGAAAAAACAACACCAGCCACAACAATAGAATCGACATCAGTCACATCAACTGAGAGCACAACTTTAAGGTCAACTGAAACAAATACACCAGCCACAACAACTGACAGCACAACTATTAGTACAACTGAAATAACTACACCAACCACAACAACAGAATCAACATCAGCCACATCAACTGAGAGCACAACTGTTAGTACAACTGAATCAACTACACAAAGCACAACAACAGAATCAACATTAGCCACAACAACTGAGAGCACATTTGTTAGTACAACTGAAATAACTACACCAAGCACAACAGAATCAACATCAACTACAACAACTGAGAGCACAACTGTTAGTATAGCTGAAACAACTACACCAGCCAAAACAACCGAGAGTGCAACTGTTAGTACAACTGAAACAAATACACCAACCACAACAACTGAGAGCGCAACTGTTAGTACAGCTGAAACAACCACACAAGCCACAACAATAGAATCAACATTAGCCACAACAACTGAGAGCGGAACTGTTAGTACAACTGAAACAACTACACCAACCACAACAACTGAGAGCGCAACTGTTAGTATAACTGAAACAACTACACCAGCCACAACAACTGAGACCACAACCATTAGTACAGCTGAAACAACAACACCAGCCACAACAATAGAATCGACATCAGTCACATCAACTGAGAGCACAACGTTTAGGTCAACTGAAACAAATACACCAGCCACATCAACTGAGAGCACAACTGTTAGTGCAACTGAATCAACCACACAAAGCACAACAACAGAATCAAGATCTGCCGCAACAACTGAGAGCGCAACTGTTAGTACAACTGAAACAACTACACCAGCCACAACAACTGAGAGTACAACTGTTGGTACAACCAAAACAACTACACCAGCCACAACAACTGAGAGCAAAAGTTTCAGTACAACAGAAACAACTACACCAGGCACAACAAAAGAATCAACATTAGCCACAACAACTGAGAGCACAACTTTTAGTACAACTGAAACAAGTATACTAGCCACAACAACTGAGAGCACAACTGTTAGAACAACTGAAACAACTACACCAGCCACAACAATAGAATCAACATCAGACACAACAACTGAGAGCACAACTGTTAGTACAACTGAAACAACTACACCAACCACAACAACAGAATCAACACCAGCCACAACAACTGAGAGCGCAACTGTTAGTACAACTGAAACAACTAGACCAACCACAACAACTGAGAGCGCAACTGTTAGTATAACTGAAACAACTACACCAGCCACAACAACTGAGAGCACAACCATTAGTACAGCTGAAACAACAACACCAGCCACAACAACTGAATCAACATCAGCCACAACAACAGAGAGTGCAACTGTTAGTACAACTGAAACAACTACACCAACCACAACAACAGAATCAACACCAGCCACAACAACTGAGAGCGCAACTGTTAGTACAACTGAAACAACTACACCAGCCACAACAACTGAAAGCGCAACTGTTAGTAAAACTGAAACAACTACACCAGCCACAACAACTGAGAGCACAACCATTAGTACAGCTGAAAAAACAACACCAGCCACAACAATAGAATCGACATCAGTCACATCAACTGAGAGCACAACTTTAAGGTCAACTGAAACAAATACACCAGCCACAACAACTGACAGCACAACTATTAGTACAACTGAAATAACTACACCAACCACAACAACAGAATCAACATCAGCCACATCAACTGAGAGCACAACTGTTAGTACAACTGAATCAACTACACAAAGCACAACAACAGAATCAACATTAGCCACAACAACTGAGAGCACATTTGTTAGTACAACTGAAATAACTACACCAAGCACAACAGAATCAACATCAACTACAACAACTGAGAGCACAACTGTTAGTATAGCTGAAACAACTACACCAGCCAAAACAACCGAGAGTGCAACTGTTAGTACAACTGAAACAAATACACCAACCACAACAACTGAGAGCGCAACTGTTAGTACAGCTGAAACAACCACACAAGCCACAACAATAGAATCAACATTAGCCACAACAACTGAGAGCGGAACTGTTAGTACAACTGAAACAACTACACCAACCACAACAACTGAGAGCGCAACTGTTAGTATAACTGAAACAACTACACCAGCCACAACAACTGAGACCACAACCATTAGTACAGCTGAAACAACAACACCAGCCACAACAATAGAATCGACATCAGTCACATCAACTGAGAGCACAACGTTTAGGTCAACTGAAACAAATACACCAGCCACATCAACTGAGAGCACAACTGTTAGTGCAACTGAATCAACCACACAAAGCACAACAACAGAATCAAGATCTGCCGCAACAACTGAGAGCGCAACTGTTAGTACAACTGAAACAACTACACCAGCCACAACAACTGAGAGTACAACTGTTGGTACAACCAAAACAACTACACCAGCCACAACAACTGAGAGCAAAAGTTTCAGTACAACAGAAACAACTACACCAGGCACAACAAAAGAATCAACATTAGCCACAACAACTGAGAGCACAACTTTTAGTACAACTGAAACAAGTATACTAGCCACAACAACTGAGAGCACAACTGTTAGAACAACTGAAACAACTACACCAGCCACAACAATAGAATCAACATCAGACACAACAACTGAGAGCACAACTGTTAGTACAACTGAAACAACTACACCAACCACAACAACAGAATCAACACCAGCCACAACAACTGAGAGCGCAACTGTTAGTACAACTGAAACAACTAGACCAACCACAACAACTGAGAGCGCAACTGTTAGTATAACTGAAACAACTACACCAGCCACAACAACTGAGAGCACAACCATTAGTACAGCTGAACCAACAACAACAGCCACAACAATAGAATCGACATCAGTCACATCAACTGAGAGCACAACTGTTAGTATAACTGAAACAACTACACCAGCCACAACAACTGAGAGCACAACCATTAGTACAGCTGAAACAACAACACCAGCCACAACAATAGAATCGACATCAGTCACATCAACTGAGAGCACAACTTTTAGTACAACTGAAACAACTACACCAGCCACAACAAAAGAATCAACATCAGACACAACAACTGAGAGTACAACTGTTATTACAACAGAAACAGCTACACTAGCCACTACAACTGAGAGCACAACTGTTATTACAACTGAAATAACTACACCAGCATCAACAACTGAGAGCACAACTGTTAGTACAGCTGAAACAACACCAGCCACAACAAAAGAATCAACATCAGCCACAACAACTGAGAGCACAACTGTTAGTACAATTGAAACTACTACACCAACAAAAACAACAACTGAGAGCACAACTGTTAGTACAACTGAAACAACTACACCAGCCACAACAACTGAGAGCACAACCATTAGTATAGCTGAAACAACAACACCAGCCACAACAACAGAATCAACATCAGCCACAACAACTGTTAGTACAGCTGAAACAACTACACCAGAGTTAACAACTGAGAGCACAACTGTTAGTACAACTGAAATAACTACACCAGCATCAACAACTGAGAGTACAACTGTTAGTACAACCAAAACATCTACACCAGCCACAACAATAGGATCAACATTAGCCACAACAACTGAGAGCACAACTTTTAGTACAACTGAAACAACTACACCAGCCACAACAACTGAGAGCACAACTGTTAGTATAACTGAAACAACTACACCAGCCACAACAACTGAGAGCACAACCATTAGTACAGCTGAAACAACAACACCAGCCACAACAATAGAATCGACATCAGTCACATCAACTGAGAGCACAACTGTTAGTATAACTGAAACAACTACACCAGCCACAACAACTGAGAGCAAAACTTTCAGTGCAACAGAAACAACTACACCAGGCACAACAACTGAGAGCAAAACTGTTAGTACAACTGAAACAACTACACCAGCCACAACAACTGAGAGCACAACTGTTAGTACAGCTGAAACAACCACACCAACCACAACAACAGAATCAACATCAGCCACGACAACTGAGAGCACAACTGTTAGTACAGCTGAAACAACTACACCAGAGTTAACAACTGAGAGCACAACTGTTAGTACAACTGAAATAACTACACCAGCATCAACAACTGAGAGTACAACTGTTAGTACAACAAAAACATCTACACCAGCCACAACAATAGGATCAACATTAGCCACAACAACTGAGAGCACAACTTTTAGTACAACTGAAACATCTACACCAGCCACAACAACTGAGAGCACAACTGTTAGTATAACTGAAACAACTACACCAGCCACAACAACTGAGAGCACAACCATTAGTACAGCTGAAACAACAACACCAGCCACAACAATAGAATCGACATCAGTCACATCAACTGAGAGCACAACTGTTAGTATAACTGAAACAACTACACCAGCCACAACAACTGAGAGCAAAACTTTCAGTACAACAGAAACAACTACACCAGGCACAACAAAAGAATCAACATTAGCCACAACAACTGAGAGCACAACTTTTAGTACAACTGAAACAACTACACCAGCCACAACAACAGAATCAACATCAGACACAACAACTGAGAGTACAACTGTTATTACAACAGAAACAGCTACACTAGCCACTACAACTGAGAGCACAACTGTTATTACAACTGAAATAACTACACCAGCATCAACAACTGAGAGCACAACTGTTAGTACAGCTGATACAACAACACCAGCCACAACAAAAGAATCGACATCAGCCACAACAACTGAGAGCACAACTGTTAGTACAATTGAAACAACTACACCAACAACAACAACTGAGAGCACAACTGTTAGTACAACTGAAACAACTACACCAGCCACAACAACAGAATCAACATTAGCCACGACAACTGAGAGCACAACTGTTAGTACAATTGAAACAACTACACCAGCATCAACAACTGAGAGTACAACTGTTAGTACAACCAAAACATCTACACCAGCCACAACAATAGGATCAACATTAGCCACAACAACTGAGAGCACAACTTTTAGTACAACTGAAACAACTACGCTAGCCACAACAACTGAGAGCACAACTGTTAGTACAGCTGAAACAACCACACCAACCACAACAACAGAATCAACATTAGCCACAACAACTGAGAGCACAACTGTTAGTACAACTGAAATAACTACACCAACCACAACAACAGAATCAACATCAGCCACGACAACTGAGAGCACAACTATTAGTACACCTGAAACAACTACACCAGAGTTAACAACTGAGAGCACAACTGTTAGTAAAACTGAAATAACTACACCAGCATCAACAACTGAGAGTACAACTGTTAGTACAACTGAAATAACAAAACCAGCTACAACAACTGAGAGCACAACTGTTAGTACAACTGAAACAACTACACCAGCCACAACAGCAGAATCAACATCAGCTACAACAACTGAGAGCACAACTGTTAGTACAACTGAAACAACTACACCAGCGTCAACAACCGAGAGCACAACTGTTAGTACAACTGAAACAACTACACCAGCCACAACAACTGAGAGCATAACTGTTAGTACAACTGAAACAACTACACCAACCATAACAACAGAATCCACATCAGCCACGACAACTGAGAGTACAACTGTTAGTACAACCAAAACATCTACACCAGGCACAACAACAGGATCAACATTAGCCACAACAACTGAGAGCACAACTGTTAGTACAACTGAAACAACTACACCAGCCACAACAACTGAGAGCACAACTGTTAGTACAGCTGAAACAACCACACCAACCACAACAACAGAATCAACATTAGCCACAACAACTGAGAGCACAACTGTTAGTACAACTGAAATAACTACACCAACCACATCAACAGAATCAACATCAGCCACGACAACTGAGAGCACAACTGTTAGTAAAACTGAAACAACTACACCAGCCACAACAACTGAGAGCACAACCATTAGTATAGCTGAAACAACAACACCAGCCACAACAACAAAATCAACATCAGCCACAACAACTGAGAGCACAACGTTTAGTACAACTGAAATAACTACACCAACCACATCAACAGAATCAACATCAGCCACGACAACTGAGAGCACAACTGTTAGTACACCTGAAACAACTACACCAGAGTTAACAACTGAGAGCACAACTGTTAGTAAAACTGAAACAACTACAGCAGCCACAACGACTGAGAGCACAACCATTAGTATAGCTGAAACAACTGCACCAACCATAACAACAGAATCCACATCAGCCACGACAACTGAGAGCACAACTGTTAGTACAAAGGAAACAACTACACCAGAGTTAACAACTGAGAGTACAACTGTTAGTACAACCAAAACATCTACACCAGGCACAACAATAGGATCAACATTAGCCACAACAACTGAGAGCACAACTTTTAGTACAATTGAAACAACTACACCAGCCACAACAACTGAGAGCACAACTTTTAGTACAGCTGAAACAACCACACCAACCACAACAACAGAATCAACACTGGCCACAACAACTGAGAGCACAACTGTTAGTACAACTGAAATAACTACACCAACCACAACAACAGAATCAACATCAGCCACGACAACTGTTAGTACACCTGAAACAACTACACCAGAGTTAACAACTGAGAGCACAACTGTTAGTAAAACTGAAATAACTACACCAGCATCAACAACTGAGAGTACAACTGTTAGTACAACTGAAATAACAAAACCAGCTACAACAACTGAGAGCACAACTGTTAGTACAACTGAAACAACTACACCAGCCACAACAACAGAATCAACATCAGCTACAACAACTGAGAGCACAACTGTTAGTACAACTGAAACAACTACACCAGCGTCAACAACCGAGAGCACAACTGTTAGTACAACTGAAACAACTACAGCAGCCACAACAACTGAGAGCACAACTGTTAGTACAACTGAAATAACTACACCAACCACAACAGAATCAACATCAACTACAACAACTGAGAGCACAACTGTTAGTACAGCTGAAACAACTACACCAGCCAATACAACCGAGAGTGCAACTGTTAGTACAACTGAAACAACTACACCAGCCACAACAACTGAGAGCACAACCATTAGTACAGCTGAAACAACAACACCAGCCACAACAACTGAATCAACATCAGCCACAACAACTGAGAGCGCAATTGTTAGTACAACTGAAACAACTACACCAACCACAACAACAGAATCAACACCAGCCACAACAACTGAGAGCGCAACTGTTAGTACAGTTGAAACAACTACACCAGCCAAAACAACCGAGAGTGCAACTGTTAGTACAACTGAAATAACTACACCAACCACAACAGAATCAACATCAAGTACAACAACTGAGAGCACAACTGTTAGTACAGCTGAAACAACTACACCAGCCAATACAACCGAGAGTGCAACTGTTAGTACAACTGAAACAACTACACCAGCCACAACAACTGAGAGCACAACCATTAGTACAGCTGAAACAACAACACCAGCCACAACAACTGAATCAACATCAGCCACAACAACTGAGAGCGCAACTGTTAGTACAACTGAAACAACTACACCAGCCAAAACAACCGAGAGTGCCACTGTTAGTACAACTGAAACAACTACACCAGCCACAACAACTGAGAACACAACCATTAGTACAGCTGAAACAACAACACCAGCCACAACAACTGAATCAACATCAGCCACAACAACTGAGAGCGCAACTGTTAGTACAGCTGAAACAACTACATCAGCCAAAACAACAGAGAGTGCAACTGTTAGTACAACTGAAACAACTACACCAGCCACAACAACTGAGAGCGCAACTGTTAGTACAGCTGAAACAACTACACCAGCCAAAACAACCGAGAGTGCAACTGTTAGTACAACTGAAACAACTACACCAGCCACAACAACTGAGAGTACAACCATTAGTACAGCTGAAACAACAACACCAGCCACAACAACTGAATCAACATCAGCCACAACAACTGAGAGTGTAACTGTGAGTACAACTGAGACAACTACACCAACCACAACAACAGAATCAACACCAGCCACAACAACTAAGAGCGCAACTGTTAGTACAACTGAAACAACTACACCAGCCAAAACAACAGAGAATGCAATTGTTAGTACAACTGAAACAACTACACCAGCCACAACAACTGAGAGCGCAACTGTTAGTACAGCTGAAACAACTACACCAGCCAAAACAACCGAGAGTGCAACTGTTAGTACAACTGAAATAACTACACCAACCACAACAGAATCAACATCAACTACAACAACTGAGAGCACAACTGTTAGTACAGCTGAAACAACTACACCAGCCAAAACAACAGAGAGTGCAACTGTTAGTACAACTGAAACAACTACACCAGCCACAACAACTGAGAGCGCAACTGTTAGTACAGCTGAAACAACTACACCAGCCAAAACAACCGAGAGTGCAACTGTTAGTACAACTGAAACAACTACACCAGCCACAACAACTGAGAGCGCAACTGTTAGTATAACTGAAACAACTACACTAGCCACAACAACTGAGAGCACAACCATTAGTACAGATGAAAAAACAACACCAGCCACAACAATAGAATCGACAACAGTCACATCAACTGAGAGCACAATTTTTAGGTCAACTGAAACAAATACACCAGCCACAACAACTGAGAGCACAACTATTAGTACAACTGAAATAACTACACCAACCACAACAACAGAATCAAAATCAGCCACATCAACTGAGAGCACAACTGTTAGTACAACTGAATCAACCACACAAAGCAAAACAACAGAATCAACATCTGCCGCAACAACTGAGATCGCAACTGTTAGTACAACTGAAACAACTGAAACAACTACACCAGCCACAAGAACTGAGAGCACAACTGTTAGTACAACCGAAACAACTACACCAGCCACAACAACTGAGAGCAAAACTTTCAGTACAACAGACCCAACTACACCAGGCATAACAAAAGAATCAACATTAGCCACAACAACTGACAGCACAACTGTTAGTACAACTGAAACAACTACACCAGCGTCGACAACTGAGAGAACAACTTTTAGTACAACTGAAACAACTACACCAGCCACAACAACGGAGAGCGCAACTGTTAGTATAACTGAAACAACTACACCAGCCACAACAACTGAGAGCACAACCATTAGTACAGCTGAAACAACAACACCAGCCACAACAATAAAATCAACATCAGACACAACAACTGAGAGCACAACTGTGAGTACAACTGAAACAACTACACCAGCCACAACAACAGAATCAATATCAGACACAACAACTGAGAGCACAAGTGTTAGTACAACTGAAATAACTACACCAACCACAACAAAAGAATCAACATCAGCAACAACAACTGAGAGCACAACTGTTAGTACAAATGAAACAACTACACCAGCGTCAACAACCGAGAGCACAACTGTTAGTACAACTGAAACAACTACACCAGCCACAACAACAGAATCAACATCAGCCACAACAACTGAGAGCACAACTGTTAGTACAAATGAAACAACTACACCAGCGTTAACAACTGAGAGCAGAACTGTTAGTACAACTGAAACAACAACACCAGCCACAACAACTGAGCGTGCAACTGTTAGTACAACTGAAACATCTACACCAACCACAACAACAGAATCAACATCAACCTCAACAACTGAGAGCACAACAGTTACTACTACTGAGACAACTACACCAGCCACAACAACTGAGAGCACAACTGTTGGTACAACTGAAACAACTACACCAGCCACAACAACAGAAACAACATCAGACTCAACAACTGAGAGCACAACTGTTATTACAACTGAAATAACTACACCAGAATCAACAACTGAGAGCACAACTGTTAGTACAACTGAAATAACTACACCAGCCACATCAACTGAGAGCACAACTGTTAGTACAAATGAAACAACTACACCAGCGTCAACAACCGAGAGCACAACTGTTAGTACAACTGAAACAACTACACCAGCCACAACAACAGAATCAACATCAGCCACAACAACTGAGAGCACAACTGTTAGTACAAATGAAACAACTACACCAGCGTTAACAACTGAGAGCAGAACTGTTAGTACAACTGAAACAACAACACCAGCCACAACAACTGAGCGCGCAACTGTTAGTACAACTGAAACATCTACACCAACCACAACAACAGAATCAACATCAACCTCAACAACTGAGAGCACAACAGTTACTACTACTGAGACAACTACACCAGCCACAACAACTGAGAGCACAACTGTTGGTACAACTGAAACAACTACACCAGCCACAACAACAGAAACAACATCAGACTCAACAACTGAGAGCACAACTGTTATTACAACTGAAATAACTACACCAGAATCAACAACTGAGAGCACAACTGTTAGTACAACTGAAATAACTACACCAGCCACAACAACCGAGAGCGCAACTGCTAGTACAACTGAAACAAGTACACCAGCCACAACAATTGAGAGCACAACCATTAGTACAGCTGAAACAACAACACCAGCCACAACAACAGAATCAACATCAGTCACAACAACTGAGAGCGCAACTGTTAGTACAACTGAAACAACTACACCAGCGTTAACAACTGAGAACACAACTGTCATTACAACTAAAACAACTACAACAGCCACAACTGAGAGCGCAACTGTTAGTACAACTGAAACAACTACACCAGCCACAACAACTGAGAGCACAACTGTTAGTACAACTGAAACAACTACACCAGCCACAACAACTGAGAGCACAACTGTTAGTAAAACTGAAAAAACTACACCAGCCACAACAACAGAACCAACATCAGCCATTTCAACTCAGCGCACAACTGATAGTACAGCTGAAACAACTACACCAGCCACAACAACTGAGAGCACAACTGTTAGTACTGCTGAAACAACTACAACAGCCACAACAACTGAGAGCAGAAATGTTAGTACAACTGAAACAACTACACCAGCGACAACAACTGAGAGCACAACTGTTAGTACAACTGAAACAACTACACCAGCCACAACAACAGAATCATCATCAGCCACAATAACTGAGAGCACTACTTTCAGCACAACTGAAACAACTACACCAACAATTATCACAGCTCCAATGTCTTCATTAACAACTACTGCAAAATCTGTTGATGAAGTACGAATAAAGCTGGTTTTTCGCTCTGAAGATACATTTACAGATGATCTAACAGATCAGCAGTCCCAGGCTTTCTACAACAGGGCTCAGCTTGTTGAGACACTTGTGAGTTAAAACCCAGATACTATTTTCACTATATAATCCTTGAGTGAACAAACAGTAATTACATTTAGTTATAAACATTTCAAGTTTGTCGTATATATTTATATGTATTTATTTTAACGGTCTGTATTTATATATATGTGTATATATATATATATACATATATATATAAATTTTTTTTTTTTTTTTTTTTTTACAGTTTGCAGCCATATTCAGTAGATATCTTTCCTTCCTAAGAGTCACTGTCCAAAGATTCAGGTAAATACATTATATTACAATGCTGCTTATTTTATATGTAGTGCAAAGAATATGCAGTTAACACATTATTGGCCAGGTAGGGATAACAATAAAGAATTTCAAATGAAAGTGTGTCTAAAAATTGTATTTCAGAAAGGGGTCAATCATTACCGATACAGAACTCGTCTTCAACAATACGCTGTATGTGCCATCACCTACTGAAATTGCCAGAACATTATTAAGTGACACAGCAACTGTCGATGCCTTGAACATAACTTCTAATTCGGTTGAAGTTAATGGTACAGGTAGGTCTGACAACACCTAAAAGTAAAATATACAAGATAGAGTTTGGAAAAATTAATTGTCAAATTAAGCTTACTTTTAGACAAAAAAAAAAGATCATTCATAATGATTTACATTTTCAAAAGTATTTTCAAAAATCAAACATTTTTTTTTTTTGTCATTGCTATCACAAGTGCCATCTAAATTGATAAGAATTTTATTTTCTTCTATCAGTATTTACAAATTTAACAGCTTCTACTGCTGAACCAACTACAGAATACTCAACATCCACAAAAACTCTTGATCAGTCATCAACCACTACTGCAGCAAATGCTTTGACAGTATCCCAAACAACACTAACTACTGCATTTGAGAGCACAGCTGTTAGTACAACTACAGGACCAACAACAACTCCTTCTGAATCAACTACACCAACCACAACAACAGAATCAACATCAGGCACAACAACTGAGAGCACAACTGTTAGTACAACTGAAACGACTAAACCCACCACAACAACAGAATCAGCATCTGCCACAACAACTGAAAGCACAACTGTTAGTACAGCTGAAACAACTACACCAGCCACAACAACAGAATCAACATCTGAGAGCAGAACTGTTAGTACAAGTGAAACAACTACACCAATCACAACAACAGAATCAACATCAGCCACAATAACTGAGAGCACAACTGTCAGTACAACGGAAACAACTACACCAACCACAACCACTGAGAGCACAACTGTTAGTACAACTGAAACAAGTACACCAACCACAACCACTGAGAGCACAACTGTTAGTACAACTGAAACAACTACACCAATCACAACAATAGAATCAACATCAGCCACAATAACTGAGAGCACAACTATCAGTACAACGGAAACAACAACACCAGCGACAACAACTGAGAGCACAACTGTCAGTACCACTGATACAACTACACCAACCATTGAGAGCACAACTTTTAGTACAACTGAAACAACTACACCAGCGACGATGACAACAACTGAGAGGACAACTGTTAGTACAACTGAAACAACTACACCAGTAACAACAGAATCAACATTACCCACAACAACTGAGAGCACCACTCTTAGCACAGCTGAAACAAGTACACCAACCACAACCACTGAGAGCACAACTGTTAGTACAACTGAAACAAGTACACCAACCACAACCACTGAGAGCACAACTGTTAGTACAACTGAAACAACTACACCAATCACAACAACAGAATCAAAATCAGCCACAATAACTGAGAGCACAACTGTTAGTACAACGGAAACAACTACACCAGCGACAACAACTGAGAGCAGAACTGTCAGTACCACTGATACAACTACACCAACCATTGAGAGCACAACTGTTAGTACAACTGAAACAACTACACCAGTAACAACAGAATCAACATTAGCCACAACAACTGAGAGCACCACTCTTAGCACAGCTGAAACAACTACACCAGTCACAAGAACTGAGAGCACAACTGTTAGTACAACTGAAACAACTACACCAATCACAACCATTGAGAGTACAACTCTTAGTACAACTGAAAAGACTACACCAGTCACAGCTGAGAGCACAACTGTTAGTACAGCTGAAACAACTACACCAGCCATAACCACTGAGAACACAACTGTTAGTACAACTGAAACAACTACACCAGCGACAACAACTGAGAGCACATCTGTCAGTACAACTGAAACAACTACACCAATAACAACAGAATCAACATTAGCCACAACAACTGAGAGCACCACTCTTAGCACAGCTGAAACAACTACACCAGTCACAAGAACTGAGAGCACAACTTTTAGTACAGCTGAAACAAATACACCAGTCACAACAACTGAGAGCACAACTGTTAGTGCAACTGAAACAACTACAGCAGTAACAACAGAATCAACATTAGCCACAACAACTGAGAGCACCACTCTTAGCACAGCTGAAACAACTACACCAGTCACAAGAACTGAGAGCACCACTCTTAGCACAGCTGAAACAACTACACCAGTCACAGTTGAGAACACAACTGTTAGTACAGCTGAAACAACTACACCAGCCACAACCACTGAGAGCACAACTGTTAGTACAACTGAAAACACTACACCAACCACAACAACTGAGAGCACAACTGTTAGTACAACTGAAACAACTACACCAGCCACAACCACTGAGAGCACAACTGTTAGTACATCTGAAAGAACTACACCAACGACAACAACTGAGAGCACATCTGTCAGTACAATTGAAACAACTACACCAACCACAACCATTGCGAGCACAACTGTTAGTACAACTGAAACAACTACACCAACCACAGCAACAGAATCAACATCAGCCACAACAACTGAGAGCACAACTGTTAGTTCAACTGAAACAACTAAACCAGCCTCAACAACAGAATCAACATCAGCCACAACAACTGAGAGCACAACTGTTAGTACAACTGAAATAACTACACCAACCACAACAACTGAGAGCACAACTGTTAGTACAACTGAAACAACTACACCAATCACAACAACAGAATCAACATCAGCCACAATAACTAAGAGCACAACTATCAGTACAATGGAAACAACTACACCAGCGACAACAATTGAGAGCACAACTGTCAGTACCACTGATACAACAACACCAACCATTGAGAGCACAACTGTTAGTACATCTGAAACAACTACACCAGCGATGACGACAGAATCAACATTAGCCACAAGAACTGAGAGCACCACTGTCAGTACAGCTGAAACAACTTTACCAGTCACAACAACAGAGAGCACAACTGTTAGTACAACTGAAACAACTACACCAGTCACAACAACTGAGAGCACAACTGTTAGTACAACTGAAACAACTACACCAACCACAGCAACAGAATCAACATCAGCCACAACAACTGAGAGCACAACTGTTAGTTCAACTGAAACAACTAAACCAGCCTCAACAACAGAATCAACATCAGCCACAACAACTGAGAGCACAACTGTTAGTACAACTGAAATAACTACACCAACCACAACAACTGAGAGCACAACTGTTAGTACAACTGAAACAACTACACCAATCACAACAACAGAATCAACATCAGCCACAACAACTGAGAGCACAACTGTTAGTACAACTGAAATAACTACACCAACCACAACAATTGAGAGCACAACTGTCAGTACCACTGATACAACAACACTAACCATTGAGAGCACAACTGTTAGTACATCTGAAACAACTACACCAGCGATGACGACAGAATCAACATTAGCCACAAGAACTGAGAGCACCACTGTCAGTACAGCTGAAACAACTTTACCAGTCACAACAACAGAGAGCACAACTGTTAGTACAACTGAAACAACTACACCAGTCACAACAACTGAGAGCACAACTGTTAGTACAACTGAAAGAACGACACCATTCACAACCACTGAGAGCACAACTGTTAGTACAACTGAAACAACTACACCAACCACAATAACAGAATCAACATCAGCCACAAAAACTGAGAGCACAACTGTTACTACAACTGAAACAACTACACCAACCACAACAACTGAGAGCACAACTGTTAGTACAACTGAAACAACTACACCAATCACAACAACAGAATCAACATCAGCCACAATAACTAAGAGCACAACTGTCAGTACAACGCAAACAGCTACACCAGCGACAACAACTGAGAGCACAACTGTCAGTACCACTGATGCAACTACACCAACCATTGAGAGCACAACTGTTAGTACAATTGAAACAACTACACCAGCGACGACGACAACAATTGAGAGCACCACTGGTAGTACAGCTGAAACAACTACACCAGTCACAAAAACTGAGAGCACAACTGTTAGTACAGCTGAAACAAATACACCAATCACAACAACTGAGAGCACGACTGTTAGTACAACTGAAACAACTACACCAGTCACAACAACTGAGAGCACAACTGTTAGTACAACTGAAACAACTACACCAGTTACAACTGAGAGCACAACTGTTAGTACAGCTGAAACTACACCAGCCACAACAACTGAGAGCACAACTGTTAGTACAACTGAAATAACTACACCAACCACAACAACAGAGAGCACAACTGTTAGTACAACTGAAACAACTACACCAACCACAACAACAGAATCAACATCTGCCACAACAACTGAGAGCACAATTGTTAGTACAATTGAAACAACTACACCAGCGACAACGACAACAATTGCGAGCACAACTGTTAGTACAACTGAAACAACTACACCAGTAACAACAACAGAATCAACATCAGCCACAACAACTGAGAGCAGAACTGTTAGTTCAACCGAAACAACTAAACCAGCCTCAACAACAGAATCAACATCACCCACAACAACTGAGAGCTCAACTGTTAGTACAACTGAAATAACTACACCAACCACAACAACTGAGAGCACAACTGTTAGTACAACTGAAACAACTACACCAATCACAACAACAGAATCAATATCAGCCACCATAACTAAGAGCACAACTGTCAGTACCACTGAAACAACTACACCGACCACAACAACTGAGAGCACAACTGTTAGTACAACTGAAACAACTACACCAACGACAACGACAACAATTGAGAGCACCACTGTTAGTACAACTGAAACAACTACACCAGCAACAACAAAAGAATCAACATTAGCCACAAGAAATGAGAGCACCACTGGTAGTACAGCTGAAACAACTACACCAGTCACAAGAACTGAGAGCACAACTTTTAGTACAGATGAAACAAATACACCAGTCACAACAATTGAGAGCACAACTGTTAGTGCAACTGAAACAACTACACCAGTCAAAACAACTGAGAGCACAACTGTTAGTACAACTGAAACAACTACACCAGTCACAACTGAGAACACAACTGTTAGTACAGCTGAAACTACACCAGCCACAACCACTGAGAGCACAACTGTTAGTGCAACTGAAACAACTACACCAACCACAACAACAGAATCAACATCAGCCACAACAACTGAGAGCACAACTGTTAGTTCAACCGAAACAACTAAACCAGCCTCAACCACAGCATCAACATCAGCCACAACAACTGAGAGCACAACTGTTAGTACAACTGAAACAACTACACCAGTGACGACGACAACAATTGAGAGCACCACTGTTAGTACAACTGAAACAACTACACCAGCAACAACAACAGAATCAACATTAGCCACAACAACTGAGAGCACCACTGGTAGTACAGCTGAAACAACTACACCAGTCACAAGAACCGAGAGCACAACTGTTAGTACAGCTGTAACAAATACACCAGTCACAACAACTGAGAGCACAACTGTTAGTACAACTGAAACAACTACACCAGTCACAACAACTGAGAGCACAACTGTTAGTACAACTGAAACAACTACACCAGTCACAACTGTTAGTACAGCTGAAACTACACCAGCCACAACCACTGAGCGCACAACTGTTAGTACAACTGAAACAACTACACCAGCCTCAACCACAGAATCAACATCAGCCACAACAACTGATAGCACAACTGTTAGTACAACTGAAACAACTACACCAGCAACAACAACAGAATCAACATTAGCCACAACAACTGAGAGCACCACTGGTAGTACAGCTGAAACAACTACACCAGTCACAAGAACTGAGAGCACAACTTTTAGTACAGCTGAAACAAATACACCAGTCACAGCAACTGAGAGCACAACTGTTAGTACAACTGAAACAACTACACCAGCCACAACAACTGAGAGCACAACTGTTAGTATAACTGAAACATCTACACCAGTCACAACTGAGAGCACAACTGTTAGTACAGCTGAAACTACACCAGCCACAACCACTGAGAGCACAACTGTTAGTACAACTGAAACAACTACACCAACCACAACAACAGAATCAACATCAGCCACAACAACTGAGAGCACAACTGTTAGTACAACTGAAACAACACCAGTCACAACAACTGAGAGCACAACTGTTAGTATAACAGAAACAACTACACCAGTCACAACTGAGAGCACAACTGTTAGTACAGCTGAAACTACACCAGCCACAACCACTGAGAGCACAACTGTTAGTACAACTGAAACAACTACACCAACCACAACAACAGCATCAACATCAGCCACAACAACTGAGAGCACAACTGTTAGTACAGCTGAAACAACTACACCAGCGACGACGACAACAATTGAGAGCACCACTGTTAGTACAGCTAACACTACACCAGCCACAACCACTGAGAGCACAACTGTTATTACAACTGAAACAACTATACCAGTCACAAGAACTGAGAGCACAACTGTTAGTACAGCTGAAACACATACACCAGCGACAACAACTGAGAGCACAACTGTCAGTACCACTGATACAACTACACCAACCATTGAGAGCACAACTGTTAGTATAACAGAAACAACTACACCAGGCACAACTGAGAGCACAACTGTTAGTACAACTGAAACAACTACACCAACCACAACAACAGCATCAACATCAGCCACAACAACTGAGAGCACAACTGTTAGTTCAACCGAAACAACTAATCCAGCCTCAAACACAGAATCAACATCAGCCACAACAACTGATAGCACAACTGTTAGTACAACTGAAACAACTACACCAGCAACAACAACAGAAACAACATTAGCCACAACAACTGAGAGCACCACTGGTAGTACAGCTGAAACAACTACACCAGTCACAAGAACCGAGAGCACAACTGTTAGTACAGCTGAAACAAATACACCAGTCACAACAACTGAGAGCACAACTGTTAGTACAACTGAAACAACTACACCAGTCACAACAACTGAGAGCACAACTGTTAGTACAACTGAAACAACTACACCAGTCACAACTGTTAGTACAGCTGAAACTACACCAGCCACAACCACTGAGAGCACAACTGTTAGTACAACTGAAACAACTATACCAACCACAACAACAGAATCAACATCAGCCACAACAACTGAGAGTACAACTGTTAGTTCAACCGAAACAACTAAACTAGCTTCAACCACAGAATCAACATCAGCCACAACAACTGAGAGCACAACTGTTAGTACAACTGAAACAACTACACCAGCGACGATGACAACAATTCAGAGCACAACTGTTAGTACAACTGAAACAACTACACCAGTAACAACAACAGAATCAACATTAGCCACAACAACTGAGAGCACCACTATTAGTACAGCTGAAACAACTATACCAGTCACAAGATCTGAGAGCACAACTGTTAGTACAGCTGAAACACATACACCAGCGACAACAACTGAGAGCACAACTGTCAGTACCACTGATACAACTACACCAACCATTGAGAGCACAACTGTTAGTACAACTGAAACAACTACACCAACCACAACAACAGCATCAACATCAGCCACAACAACTGAGAGCACAACTGTTAGTTCAACCGAAACAACTAAACCAGCCTCAACCACAGAATCAACATCAGCCACAACAACTGATAGCACAACTGTTAGTACAACTGAAACAACTACACCAGCAACAACAACAGAATCAACATTAGCCACAACAACTGAGAGCACCACTGGTAGTACAGCTGTAACAACTACACCAGTCACAAGAACTGAGAGCACAACTTTTAGTACAGCTGAAACAAATACACCAGTCACAACAACTGAGAGCACAACTGTTAGTGCAACTGAAACAACTACACCAGTCACAACAACTGAGAGCACAACTGTTAGTACAACTGAAACAACTACACCAACCATTGAGAGCACAACTGTTAGTACAACTGAAACAACTACGCCAGTGACGAGGACAACAATTGAGAGCACAACTGTTAGTACAACTGAAACAACTACACCAATCACAACAACAGAATCAACATCAGCCACAACAACTGAGAGCACAACTGTTAGTACAACTGAAACAACTACACCAGTCACAACAACTGAGAGCACAACTGTTAGTATAACAGAAACAACTACACCAGTCACAACTGAGAGCACAACTGTTAGTACAGCTGAAACTACACCAGCCACAACCACTGAGAGCACAACTGTTAGTACAACTGAAACAACTACACCAACCACAACAACAGCATCAACATCAGCCACAACAACTGAGAGCATCACTGTTAGTACAACTGAAACAATGACACCAGCGACGACGACAACAATTGAGAGCACCACTGGTAGTACAGCTGAAACAACTACACCAGTCACAAGAACCGAGAGCACAACTGTTAGTACAGCTGAAACAAATACACCAGTCACAACAACTGAGAGCACAACTGTTAGTACAACTGAAACAACTACACCAGTCACAACAACTGAGAGCACAACTGTTAGTACAACTGAAACAACTACACCAGTCACAACTGTTAGTACAGCTGAAACTACACCAGCCACAACCACTGAGAGCACAACTGTTAGTACAACTGAAACAACTATACCAACCACAACAACAGAATCAACATCAGCCACAACAACTGAGAGTACAACTGTTAGTTCAACCGAAACATCTAAACCAGCTTCAACCACAGAATCAACATCAGCCACAACAACTGAGAGCACAACTGTTAGTACAACTGAAACAACTACACCAGCGACGATGATAACAATTCAGAGCACAACTGTTAGTACAACTGAAACAACTACACCAGTAACAACAACAGAATCAACATTAGCCACAACAACTGAGAGCACCACTATTAGTACAGCTAAAACAACTATACCAGTCACAAGATCTGAAAGCACAACTGTTAGTACAGCTGAAACACATACACCAGCGACAACAACTGAGAGCACAACTGTCAGTACCACTGATACAACTACACCAACCATTGAGAGCACAACTGTTAGTACAACTGAAACAACTACACCAACCACAACAACAGCATCAACATCAGCCACAACAACTGAAAGCACAACTGATAGTTCAACCGAAACAACTAAACCAGCCTCAACCACAGAATCAACATCAGCCACAACAACTGAGAGCACAACTGTTAGTACAACTGAAACAACTACACCAACCTCAACAACAGAATCAACATCAACCACAACAACTGAGAGCACAACTGTTAGTTCAACCGAAACAACTAAACCAGCCTCAACCACAGAATCAACATCAGCCACAACAACTGAGAGCACAACTGTTAGTACAACTGAAACAACTACACCAATCACAAAAATTGAGAGTACAACTGTTAGTACAACTGAAACAATTACACCAACCACAACAACAGAATCAACTCCAGTCACAACTGGGAGCACAACTGTCAGTACAACTGAAACAACTACACCAGCAACAACCATTGAGAGCACAACTGTTAGTACAACTGAAACAACTACACCAACCACAACAACTGACAGCACAACTGTTAGTACAACTGAAACAACTACACCAATCACAACAACAGAATCAACATCAGCCACAACAACTGAAAGCACAACTGTTAGTTCAACCGAAACAACTAAACCAGCCTCAACCACAGAATCAACATCAGCCACAACAACTGATAGCACAACTGTTAGTACAACTGAAACAACTACACCAGCAACAACAACAGAATCAACATTAGCCACAACAACTGAGAGCACCACTGGTAGTACAGCTGTAACAACTACACCAGTCACAAGAACTGAGAGCACAACTTTTAGTACAGCTGAAACAAATACACCAGTCACAACAACTGAGAGCACAACTGTTAGTGCAACTGAAACAACTACACCAGTCACAACAACTGAGAGCACAACTGTTAGTACAACTGAAACAACTACACCAACCATTGAGAGCACAACTGTTAGTACAACT
This sequence comes from Elopichthys bambusa, assembly GCA_037101425.1. Classification (NCBI taxonomy): domain Eukaryota; kingdom Metazoa; phylum Chordata; class Actinopteri; order Cypriniformes; family Xenocyprididae; genus Elopichthys; species Elopichthys bambusa. Next base: position 35,035,937 of record CM074436.1, read on the forward strand.
GAAACAACTACGCCAGTGACGAGGACAACAATTGAGAGCACAACTGTTAGTACAACTGAAACAACTACACCAGCAACAACAACAGAATCAACATTAGCCACAACAACTGAGAGCACCACTGTTAGTTCAACCGAAACAACTAAACCAGCCTCAACCACAGAATCAACATCAGCCACAACAACTGAGAGCACAACTGTTAGTACAACTGAAACAACTACACCAACCACAACAACAGAATCAACATCAACCACAACAACTGAGAGCACAACTGTTAGTTCAACCGAAACAACTAAACCAGCCTCAACCACAGAATCAACATCAGCCACAACAACTGAGAGCACAACTGTTAGTACAACTGAAACAACTACACCAATCACAAAAATTGAGAGTACAACTGTTAGTACAACTGAAACAATTACACCAACCACAACAACAGAATCAACTCCAGTCACAACTGGGAGCACAACTGTCAGTACAACTGAAACAACTACACCAGCAACAACCATTGAGAGCACAACTATTAGTACAACTGAAACAACTACACCAACCACAACAACTGAGAGCACAACTGTTAGTACAACTGAAACAACTACACCAATCACAACAAAAGAATCAACATCAGCCACAACAACTGAGAGCACAACTGTTAGTACAACTGAAACAACTACACCAGTCACAACAACTGAGAGCACAACTGTTAGTATAACAGAAACAACTACACCAGTCACAACTGAGAGCACAACTGTTAGTACAGCTGAAACTACACCAGCCACAACCACTGAGAGCACCACTGTTAGTTCAACCGAAACAACTAAACCAGCCTCAACCACAGAATCAACATCAGCCACAACAACTGAGAGCACAACTGTTAGTACAACTGAAACAACTACACCAACCTCAACAACAGAATCAACATCAACCACAACAACTGAGAGCACAACTGTTAGTTCAACCGAAACAACTAAACCAGCCTCAACCACAGAATCAACATCAGCCACAACAACTGAGAGCACAACTGTTAGTACAACTGAAACAACTACACCAATCACAAAAATTGAGAGTACAACTGTTAGTACAACTGAAACAATTACACCAACCACAACAACAGAATCAACTCCAGTCACAACTGGGAGCACAACTGTCAGTACAACTGAAACAACTACACCAGCAACAACCATTGAGAGCACAACTGTTAGTACAACTGAAACAACTACACCAACCACAACAACTGACAGCACAACTGTTAGTACAACTGAAACAACTACACCAATCACAACAACAGAATCAACATCAGCCACAACAACTGAGAGCACAACTGTTAGTACAACTGAAACAACTACACCAGTCACAACAACTGAGAGCACAACTGTTAGTATAACAGAAACAACTACACCAGTCACAACTGAGAGCACAACTGTTAGTACAGCTGAAACTACACCAGCCACAACCACTGAGAGCACAACTGTTAGTACAACTGAAACAACTACACCAACCACAACAACAGCATCAACATCAGCCACAACAACTGAGAGCATCACTGTTAGTACAACTGAAACAATGACACCAGCGACGACGACAACAATTGAGAGCACCACTGGTAGTACAGCTGAAACAACTACACCAGTCACAAGAACTGAGAGCACAACTGTTAGTACAGCTGAAACAAATACACCAGTCACAACAACTGAGAGCACAACTGTTAGTACAACTGAAACAACTACACCAGTCACAACAACTGAGAGCACAACTGTTAGTACAACTGAAACAACTACACCAGTCACAACTGTTAGTACAGCTGAAACTACACCAGCCACAACCACTGAGAGCACAACTGTTAGTACAACTGAAACAACTATACCAACCACAACAACAGAATCAACATCAGCCACAACAACTGAGAGTACAACTGTTAGTTCAACCGAAACAACTAAACCAGCTTCAACCACAGAATCAACATCAGCCACAACAACTGAGAGCACAACTGTTAGTACAACTGAAACAACTACACCAGCGACGATGACAACAATTCAGAGCACAACTGTTAGTACAACTGAAACAACTACACCAGTAACAACAACAGAATCAACATTAGCCACAACAACTGAGAGCACCACTATTAGTACAGCTAAAACAACTATACCAGTCACAAGATCTGAAAGCACAACTGTTAGTACAGCTGAAACACATACACCAGCGACAACAACTGAGAGCACAACTGTCAGTACCACTGATACAACTACACCAACCATTGAGAGCACAACTGTTAGTACAACTGAAACAACTACACCAACCACAACAACAGCATCAACATCAGCCACAACAACTGAAAGCACAACTGTTAGTTCAACTGAAACAACTACACCAGCAACAACAACAGAATCAACATTAGCCACAACAACTGAGAGCACCACTGGTAGTACAGCTGTAACAACTACACCAGTCACAAGAACTGAGAGCACAACTTTTAGTACAGCTGAAACAAATACACCAGTCACAACAACTGAGAGCACAACTGTTAGTACAACTGAAACAACTACACCAACCATTGAGAGCACAACTGTTAGTACAACTGAAACAACTACGCCAGTGACGAGGACAACAATTGAGAGCACAACTGTTAGTACAACTGAAACAACTACACCAGCAAAAACAACAGAATCAACATTAGCCACAACAACTGAGAGCACCACTGTTAGTTCAACCGAAACAACTAAACCAGCCTCAACCACAGAATCAACATCAGCCACAACAACTGAGAGCACAACTGTTAGTACAACTGAAACAACTACACCAACCACAACAACAGAATCAACATCAACCACAACAACTGAGAGCACAACTGTTAGTTCAACCGAAACAACTAAACCAGCCTCAACCACAGAATCAACATCAGCCACAACAACTGAGAGCACAACTGTTAGTACAACTGAAACAACTACACCAATCACAAAAATTGAGAGTACAACTGTTAGTACAACTGAAACAATTACACCAACCACAACAACAGAATCAACTCCAGTCACAACTGGGAGCACAACTGTCAGTACAACTGAAACAACTACACCAGCAACAACCATTGAGAGCACAACTGTTAGTACAACTGAAACAACTACACCAACCACAACAACTGAGAGCACAACTGTTAGTACAACTGAAACAACTACACCAATCACAACAAAAGAATCAACATCAGCCACAACAACTGAGAGCACAACTGTTAGTACAACTGAAACAACTACACCAGTCACAACAACTGAGAGCACAACTGTTAGTATAACAGAAACAACTACACCAGTCACAACTGAGAGCACAACTGTTAGTACAGCTGAAACTACACCAGCCACAACCACTGAGAGCACAACTGTTAGTACAACTGAAACAACTACACCAACCACAACAACAGCATCAACATCAGCCACAACAACTGAGAGCATCACTGTTAGTACAACTGAAACAACGACACCAGCGACGACGACAACAATTGAGAGCACCACTGGTAGTACAGCTGAAACAACTACACCAGTCACAAGAACCGAGAGCACAACTGTTAGTACAGCTGAAACAAATACACCAGTCACAACAACTGAGAGCACAACTGTTAGTACAACTGAAACAACTACACCAACCACAACAACAAAATCAACATCAGCCACAACAACTGAGAGTACAACTGTTAGTTCAACCGAAACAACTAAACCAGCTTCAACCACAGAATCAACATCAGCCACAACAACTGAGAGCACAACTGTTAGTACAACTGAAACAACTACACCAGCGACGATGACAACAATTCAGAGCACAACTGTTAGTACAACTGAAACAACTACACCAGTAACAACAACAGAATCAACATTAGCCACAACAACTGAGAGCACCACTATTAGTACAGCTGAAACAACTATACCAGTCACAAGATCTGAGAGCACAACTGTTAGTACAGCTGAAACACATACACCAGCGACAACAACTGAGAGCACAACTGTCAGTACCACTGATACAACTACACCAACCATTGAGAGCACAACTGTTAGTACAACTGAAACAACTACACCAACCACAACAACAGCATCAACATCAGCCACAACAACTGAGAGCACAACTGTTAGTTCAACCGAAACAACTACACCAATCACAAGAATTGAGAGTACAACTGTTAGTGCAACTGAAACAACTACACCAGTCACAACTGAGAGCACAACTGTTAGTACAGCTGAAACAAATACACCAGCCATAACCACTGAGAGCACAACTGTTAGTACATCTGAAAGAACTACACCAGCGACAACAACTGAGAGCACAACTGTTAGTCCGACTGAAACAACTACATCAGCGACAACAACTGAGAGCACAACTGTTAGTACAACTGAAACAACTACACCAATCACAAGAATTGAGAGTACAACTGTTAGTGCAACTGAAACAACTACACCAGTCACAACTGAGAGCACAACTGTTAGTACAGCTGAAACAAATACACCAGCCATAACCACTGAGAGCACAACTGTTAGTACATCTGAAAGATCTACACCAGCGACAACAACTGAGAGCACATCTGTCAGTACAATTGAAACAACTACACCAACCACAACCATTGCGAGCACAACTGTTAGTACAACTGAAACAACTACACCAACCACAACAACAGAATCAACTCCAGCCACAACTGGGAGCACAACTGTCAGTACAACTGAAACAACTACACCAGCAACAACCACTGAGAGCACAACTGTTAGTTCAACTGAAACAACTACACCAATCACAACAACAGAATCAACATCAGCCACAATAACTAAGAGCACAACTGTCAGTACCATTGATACAACTACACCAACCATTGAGAGCACAACTGTTAGTACAACTGAAACAGCTACGCCAGCGACGACGACAACAATTGAGAGCACAACTGTTAGTACAACTGAAACAACTACACCAGCAACAACAACAGAAGCAACATTAGCCACAACAACTGAGAGAACCACTGTTAGTTCAGCTGAAACAACTACATCAGTCACAAGAACTGAGAGCACAACTGTTAGTACAGCTGAAACAAATACACCAGTCATAACCACTGAGAGCACAACTGTTAGTATAACTGAAACAACTACACCAGTTACAACAACTGAGAGCACAACTGTTAGTACAACTAAAACAACTACACCAGTCACAACTGAGAGCACAACTGTTAGTACAGCTGAAACTACACCAGCCACAACCACTGAGATCACAACTGTTAGTACAACTGAATCAACTACACCAACCACAACAACAGAATCAACATCAGCCACACAAACTGAGAGCACAACTATTAGTACAACTGAAACAACTACACCAGCGACGACGACAACAATTGAGAGCACAACTGTTAGTACAACTGAAACAACTACACCAGTAACAACAACAGAATCAACATTAGCCACAACAACTGAGAGCACCACTGTTAGTACAGCTGAAACAACTACACCAGTCACAAGAACTGAGAGCACAACTGTTAGTACAGCTGAAACAACTACACCAGCCATTACCATTGAGAGCACAACTGTTAGTACAACTGAAACAACTACACCAGCGACAACACCTGAGAGCACATCTGTCAGAACAACTGAAACAACTACACCAATCACAACCATTGAGAGCACAACTCTTAGTACAACTGAAACAACTACACCAGTCACAACAACTGAGAGCACAACTGTTAGTACAACTGGAACAACTACACCAGTCACAACAACTGAGAGCACAACTGTTAGTACAGCTGAAACAACTACACCAGCCACAACCACTGAGAGCACAATAGTTAGTACAACTGAAACAACTACACCAGCCACAACAACAGCATCAACATCAGCCACAACAACTGAGAGCATCACTGTTAGTACAACTGAAACAACTACACCAACCACAACAACAGAATCAACATCAGCCACAACAACTGAGAGCACAACTGTTAGTTCAACCGAAACAACTAAACCAGCCTCAACCACAGAATCAACATCAGCCACAACAACTGAGAGCACAACTGTTAGTACAACTGAAACAACTACACCAGCGACGACGACAACAATTGAGAGCACAACTGTTAGTACAAGTGAAACAACTACACCAGTAACAACAACAGAATCAACATTAGCCACAACAACTGAGAGCACCACTGTTAGTACAGCTGAAACAACTATACCAGTCACAACAACTGAGAGCACAACTGTTAGTCCGACTGAAACAACTACATCAGCGACAACAACTGAGAGCACAACTGTTAGTACAACTGAAACAACTACACCAATCACAAGAATTGAGAGTACAACTGTTAGTGCAACTGAAACAACTACACCAGTCACAACTGAGAGCACAACTGTTAGTACAGCTGTAACAAATACACCAGCCATAACCACTGAGAGCACAACTGTTAGTACATCTGAAAGAACTACACCAGCGACAACAACTGAGAGCACATCTGTCAGTACAATTGAAACAACTACACCAACCACAACCATTGTGAGCACAACTGTTAGTACAACTGAAACAACTACACCAACCACAACAACAGAATCAACTCCAGCCACAACTGGGAGCACAACTATCAGTACAACTGAAACAACTACACCAGCAACAACCACTGAGAGCACAACTGTTAGTTCAACTGAAACAACTACACCAATCACAACAAAAGAATCAACATCAGCCACAATAACTAAGAGCACAACTGTCAGTACCATTGATACAACTACACCAACCATTGAGAGCACAACTGTTAGTACAACTGAAACAGCTACGCCAGCGACGACGACAACAGTTGAGAGCACAACTGTTAGTACAACTGAAACAACTACACCAGTAACAACAACAGAATCAACATTAGCCACAACAACTGAGAGCACCACTGTTAGTACAGCTGAAACAACTACACCAGTCACAAGAACTGAGAGCACAACTGTTAGTACAGCTGAAACAACTACACCAGCCATAACCATTGAGAGCACAACAGTTAGTACAACTGAAACAACTACACCAGCGACAACACCTGAGAGCACATCTGTCAGAACAACTGAAACAACTACACCAATCACAACCATTGAGAGCACAACTGTTAGTACAACTGGAACAACTACACCAGTCACAACAACTGAGAGCACAACTGTTAGTACAGCTGAAACAACTACACCAGCCACAACCACTGAGAGCACAATAGTTAGTACAACTGAAACAACTACACCAGCCACAACAACAGAAACAATATCAACCACAACAACTGAGAGCACAACTGCTGGTACATCTGAAAAAACTACACCAGCCACAACCACTGAGATCACAACTGTTAGTACAACTGAAACAATTACACCAACCACAACAACAGAATCAACATCAGCCACAACAACTGAGAGCACCACTGTTAGTTCAACCGAAACAACTAAACCAGCCTCAACAACAGAATCAACATCAGCCACAACAACTGAGAACACAACTGTTATCACAACTGAAACAACTACACCAACCACAACAACTGAGAGCACAACTATTAGTACAACTAAAACAACTACACCAATCACAACAACAGAATCAACATCAGCCACTATAACTGAGAGCACAACTGTCAGTACAACGGAAACAACTACACCAGCAACGACAACTGAGAGCACAACTGTCGTTACAACTGAAACAACTACACCAACCACAACCTTTGAGAGCACAACTGTTAGTACAACTGAAACAACTACACCAACCACAACAACAGAATCAACATCAGCCAGAACAACTGAGAGCACAACTGTTAGTACAACTGAAACAACTACACCAGCCACAACCACTGACAGCACAACTGTTAGTACAACTGAAACAACTACACCAGTCACAACTGAGAGCACAACTGTTAGTACAGCTGAAACAACTATACCAGCCATAACCACTGAGAGCACAACTGTTAGTACATCTGAAAGAACTACACCAACGACATCAACTGAGAGCACATCTGTCAGTACAATTGAAACAACTACACCAAGCACAACCATTGCGAGCACAACTGTTAGTACAAATGAAAAAACTACACCAACCACAACAACAGAATCAAATCCAGCCACAACTGGGAGCACAACTGTCAGTACAACTGAAACAACTACACCAACCACAACAACAGAATCAACATCAGCCACAACAACTGAGAGCACAACTGTTAGTTCAACCGAAACAACTAAACCAGCCTCAACAACAGAATCAACATCAGCCACAACAACTGAGAGCACAACTGTTAGTACAGCTGAAACAACTATACCAGCCATAACCACTGAGAGCACAACTGTCAGTACAACGGAAACAACTACACCAGCGACAACAATTGAGAGCACAAATGGTAGTACAACTGAAACAACTACACCAGCGACGACGACAACAATTGAGAGCACAACTGTTAGTACAACTGAAACAACTACACCAACCACAACAACAGAATCAACATCAGCCAGAACAACTGAGAGCACAAATGTTAGTACAACTGAAACAACTACACCAACCATTGAGAGCACAACTGTTAGTACAACTGAAACAACTACACCAGCGACGACGACATCAATTGTGAGCACAACTGTTAGTGCAACTGACACAACTACACCAGTCACAACAACTGAGAGCACAACTGTTAGTTCAACCAAAACAACTAAACCAGCCACAACAACAGAATCAACATCAGCCACAACAACTGTTAGTACAACTGAAACAACTACACCAGCGACGACGACAACAATTGAGAGCACAACTGTTAGTACAGCTGAAACAACTAGACCAGTAGCAACAACAGAATCAATATTAGCCACAACAACTGAGAGCACCACTGTTAGTACAGATGAAACAAATACACCAGTCACAACAACTGAGAGCACAACTGTTAGAACAGCTGAAACAAATACACCAGTCACAACAACTGAGAGCACAACTGTTCGTACAGCTGAAACAACTACGTCAGCCATAACCACTGAGAGCACAACTGTTAATACAACTGAAACAACTACACCAGCGACAACAACTGAGAGCACATCGGTCAGTACAACTGAAACAACTACACCAATCATAACCATTGAGAGCACAACTGTTAGTACAACTGAAACAAATACACCAATCACAACTGAGAGCACAACTGTTAGTACAGCTGAAACAATTACACCAGCGACAACAACTGAGAGCACATCTGTCAGTACAACTGAAACAACTACACCAACCACAACAACTGAGAGCACAACTGTTAGTACAACCGAAACAACTAAACCAGCCTCAACCACAGAATCAACATCAGCCACAACAACTGAGAGCACAACTGTTAGTACAACTGAAACAACTACACCAGCGATGACGACAACAATTGAGAGCACCACTGTTAGTACAGCTGAAACAACAACACCAGTCACAAGAACTGAGAGCACAACTGTTAATACAGCTGAAACAAATACACCAGTCACAACAACTGAGAGCACAACTATTAGTACGACTGAAACAACTACACCAATCACAACAACAGAATCAACATCAACCACAATAACTGAGAGCACAACTGTCAGTACAACGGAAACTACACCTGCGACAACAACTGAGAGCACAACAGTTAGTACAACTGAAACAACTACACCAGCCACAACAACAGAATCAACATCAGCCACAACAACTGAGAGCACAACTATTAGTATAACTGAAACAACTACACCAGCGACGACAACAACTAAGAGCACAACTGTTAGTTTAACTGAAACTACTACACCTGTACTAACAACAACAGAATCGCCAACGGTCACGACAACTGCGAGAACAACTGTTAGTACAACTGAAACAACTACACCAGCCACAACAACAGAATCAACATCAGCCACAACAACTGAGAGCACAACTGTCAGTGCAACTGAAACAACTACACCAACCACAACCACTGAGAGCACAATTGTTAGTACAACTGAAACAACTACACCAGCGACGACAACAACTGAGAGCACAACTGTTAGTTTAACTGAAACTACTACACCTGTACTAACAACAACAGAATCGCCAACGGTCACGACAACTGCGAGAACAACTGTTAGTACAACTGAAACAACTACACCAGCACTAACAACAACAGAATCGCCAACGGCCACGACAACTGAGAGCACAACTGTTAGTACATCCAAATCAACTACACCAGCCACAACAACAGAATCAACATCAGCCACGACAAATGAGAGCACAACTGTTAGAACAACTGAAACAACTACACCAGCCACAACAACAGAACCATCAGCAGCCATGACAACTGAGAACACAACTGTTAGTACAAGTAAAATAATTACACCAACACTCTCACCAGTCACCACAACTTCATCATCTTCCTTCACAACTACTGCACATCATAAAGTGCGAGTAAAGCTGGAGTTCCGCTCTGTAGACACCTTCATAAATGAACTCAGTAATTCAAACTCTCAGGCTTTCAAGAACAGGGCTCAGCTCGTTATTGAAATTGTGAGTTAAAACCGCTTACCGTATTCGCTCAATTTTTCTTGATTAAAAGCATAATGTATTGTATTCCATTGTATTATATTTTAACTCTCTGTATTTTTTACAGCTTAAAGTCATTTATATGAAGTATCCTTCCTTCATAAGTATCCTTGTCCTAGGATTCAGGTAAACATATCATTTTGAAATATTACTTGTTTTATGTACCCACGTAGAAGGCGACGTTCTCGTGACCTTGCGCAACATTCCCTAAAAGTTCTCTAAAGGTGACGAAAATTCCGAACCTTTACAGAACATTGGGGATGTTCCTAAAATGTCCTCTTTTGGTAATCAAAGTGCTGCAGTTTAAGGTTCCTTATATGACTTTAGGGGGACGTTCCATTTTGGTTATTTTATGGTCAAAAAAGAACGTTACAAAGAGGACATTTGGGACATTAACAGAACGTTCCCACATGGTCCTCTGTTTGTCATTTAATAACATTCCCAATATAAGTTTAGGGGGATGTTCTATTTTGGTTATTTTATGGTCACGCGAGAATGTTACAAAGAGGACATTTGGGAAGTTAACTGAACATCCTATAGTAATAGTCCTCTAAACATTCCCAGAACATCCTGAATGTTTCCTGAAGGTCCACCAAATAACATCCCTCAACCCTTAAAAGAACTCCACATCGTGACTGTTTCTGAACGTTCTGGGAACGTTACTAGATGACAGGTTACCCCACTAGAAATTTTATGTTCCCAGAACATTCTCAGAATGTCCCCATTAGTGTTAAGGATGTTGTCTAATAACATTCTCAGTATGCTCAGAGATCACGACATGGAAGGTTTCCAAAACACACTTGTTATAACAAAACTTGCAAGAGAAATTCTGATCAGATGAATTTGGTTATTCAATGATGGTGATTCATTGATCTTCTCCAGTGTATTAACTGATAGTTTTGTATTAATTAAAGGTTAGTTCATGAATCAGAGTGTGTACCTCCACAATGGTGACAATAAACAAAAATATTTTCTGCACAATAATAAAAACTTTCACAATATCAAAACAGGACAGTATTATATGGCTACAACCACATGAAAAAAATGCAAGATTCAGAAATCAGTAAATAAGACCACTGTATGATGAAATCATCAACAATCAGCAACCAAATCCATTGGATTACTTTTCTCACAATTTATTTTATATTTATTTCTTTGCAATAAATGTGTTTTAGAAACACACAGTAATTGGAGGAAAATTAGGGGTCAGGAGCCCAACTAAAGCAAGCGCTTACCTCAGTAACGGTGACATTTATAAATTTTAATAAAACATCAACACCTCATTAAGAAGTTTTGTATGAAAGAAACAAAGTCAGAGTGGTTTGTAATAAGTGAAGATGCTGAGATCTAGAGAGATCTGTTAGTGTTTAATGTTCTGTTTCTGTTATCTGAGATTGGTGAGGTTACCATTGTGCTGGAAAGTAGAGCCTGTGCTTCAGTCGGTGATGAGCTGAGAAACACTGATGTTTTGCTGCATGTTGCTTTATTTAAAGACAGTAACTGTGTAATTGCTGATGCAGTGATACAGCATTTACATTAATTCATGCATATGTTGCTGTCAACTAATAACTTCCTGTCAGAGATTTGCCTTTTACAAAAAAGGTTTTATAATAATCCAGGAAATACCTGTGAAAAATAAAGTAAAGTGCTTTTTATATATATATATATATTGTAAGGCATTTAAGAAAAATGTGCTTTTGTTTAAGCCCGCACTTTTTTTTTAGTCAATTTAGCTCTGATTTTCCATTAAATTTTTTTAAAAGGAAGCAGGGACGTTTAGAGAACATTTCCGAATAAAATATGTTTCCCTAAACCTTCAGAGAACGTCTTGAATGTTCTGCCAACTTGAATGTCTGCCAAATAATGTCCCCCACACCTTAAAAGAACTCCACATCATGACCGTCTCTGAACGTACTCTGTCCGTGCGTGCGTGCGTGCGTGCGCGTGTGTGTGTGAACATTCTTTGCACTTTGCATTTCTCATTGTGAAAATTTTATTCCAGGCCGGGATCAGTCATTACCACAACAGAACTAGCTTTCAACTCTTCACAGTCTGTGCCATCAGGCCAAGATATTGCAGCTTCTTTATTGAATAACTTAACAGCTTTCAATGTCCTGAACATGAGTTCTAATTCTGTCATGGTTGATGATAAAGGTAGGTCTGAAAATATCTCAAATCAAATTGTATTAAGAATCTTTTTATTTTTGTAAGACTGTAAATTTTATAACACAATTGATAACCTATTCTTTTTTAATGCACATACAAATATGTTTCTTTTGTCATGCTGAAATTAAGTTCCATCTAAACTAATATGCATATTCTAATTCCAGAATTTACAAACAAAGAACCAACTGTAGTCACAACAACTCTTGTTGGAACATCCACCAGCAGTTTAGCAATTACCACTACAGTGCAACCAACAGCTTCTTCATTGACCTCGACCACTCTCTCGTCAACAGCCTTTGACAGAACAACTATTAGTACAGCTGTAATGTCTATAAGACCAACAACAGCATTCTCTGCCTTCATGAGTACAGCTGTAATGTCTACAAGACCAACAACAGCATTCTCTGCCTTCATGAGTACAGCCAAAATGTCTACAAGACCAACAACAGCTTTCATGACAAATATCACAAGTACAGCAATGAACACAGGACCAAAAACAACTTCTGTTTTTACTTCATTGATACCCTCTTCAACTACATTTAAGACTACGACTGGTAGTACAACTAGAACATCAACAAAATCATTTGCCTCAACCACTAATACAACCACTGCCTCAAACACTAATACACCCACTGCCTCAACCACTAAAACAACAACAACAACAACAGCAACAACAACAACAACAACAACAAGACCCTCTTCCACAACAAGATTTGTACCCGTGTATCTAACAGACCTGGTGTTCTGCTCTCGTGACACATATATTGCTGAACTCAACGATTCAAACTCTCAGGCCTTCAAGGCAAGGGCTCAGCTTGTCATAGCACAGGTGAGTTAAAATTCACTCACTAGATTCACAGGAGGCAGACAGATAATATTTTTACTGTACTTATGAGAACAGACAACAGATATTTTAGACCAAATCCAAGAGTTTGTTAGGATATTATTATTATTTTTAAATGTATTAGTTTACCATAAATAAATGACACGCTTTGTTTTTCCTTCATGAAGAATAATATGCTTCTGGAAATCAAGTTCATTTCATAAACAAGAAAAGTTCATTCTCATCATGGTTGACCGCCTGTTATTGTATGTTGCAGCTTGACCCAATCTACAGAGCCAGATATCATTCCTTCATCAGAGTGATTGTCATAAGTTTCAGGTAAATATGAAATATTGCAATGCTGACTAATGTATGTGTGCTGTGTGTGTGATGGTGTTCTTAAAAAAAAAGAAAAAAAAAAAGGAGAGTGCCATATACAGTAGTTATTATATGGAATCCTGTATGATATTCTTCTATACTGTATATTCCAGACCAGGGTCAATCATCACAGCAACACAACTAGTTTTCAACTCCTTGGAAATTGTCCCATCAGTTGAAGAGATTTTAAACACCCTCTTGACAGCAGTAGGAACAGGAGGTCTCAGTCCACTGAACATAATTCCTTCGTCAGTTTCAGTCAATGGTTCAGGTAAATTTGATTGCATTTCGAAACATCTCTTGCAAATGTGAAAGGTCTCAGGACCTATGCATTGCACTTTTGCTTCATAGATCTTGTAGAATTTATAATTTTCTATGGCTCTAGTCTATACAGATAACACACAAAACATGCAGTACATTTGGAGTGGAATGAAACAAAGAAAGCCCTAATACCTTACATTCTGTTTATCTAATTTGTTCATCTTTTTCTTACAGTTATTACTACGACTGTAGCTGCTTTAACTACAGCGTCAAGTGGATTAAAGATTGAATTCAGTCTGCTCCAAACAACATGGCTCATTATTATGGCAAAAATATTAAGGCTTTTCTTATAGATCCTTTAACAATGAATCAACCAAGGATGCAATTTTAGCAAAGCATGCTCTAATGAATTATACTAGCAAATTATATTATTTACGTATGTGTATTATGCATTATTTAACGTTGCAGCAAAATCTTAAAATATGATATGACAATGGCTATATAAATAGAAGCCTAAAATTGCATTGAGTTTTAAAAACACAATTTGTAAAGAGAAAAAATATTATATATTTATCAGAGGTTTTTGAGATTTATCCTATTTTGATTTTTTTCCTCACAGTATTTTTATTTGTAATGCTTTTGTTCAGCTGTCTGCAGGTTAAAGACTCTTTATAGTTCTATTTTGTCTAGTATATGCCAACATTGCAATATCGTATGTCTTTTAATAATCAAATTAACATATTTATTGTTCATATAATCCAAAATTGTTTTATATAAAACCACCGATTGTGTTAAATGAGAAAGAGATGAAAATGAAGAGATCGTAAAAAATATGAAGGATTTAAAAGCATACTTTTGTATGTATTTGTTTACATCTAAAGAAATACATTTGTATATATCCACATGGGCTTATTTAAAAAATGTATAGTGAAGTATGTATATTTATTTAAAATGTACAAGGTTTTATGTTAATTAAAATAAAGACTTGGTGTAACTCTAACCTGTGCACAATTTCTTCCATTGCACTTCCATTTCTATATACAGTAATTGGCTGTGTCCAACATAGCCAACGGTAGCCATTCTGGTCTGCAAGGGATGTTTGCCAGAAAGTCTTAATGACCAAAAGTACATTTGTTAACTTTGAGCACAAACCACGGCCACAAAGGGAAGGATTTGCATGCAGGTATGATGTTCATTATTCATCAGGATCAGTGCCCATATGTTTTATTAACAGTTCATGTTAGTATTGTGTATTTACCTGGGTAACTGTAGTTTCCGTAACCTTATCCCAAAATACCGCTTTATTTTCACTTTGTGTTATTTTCTATATTTTTGATGACTGGACATCATGCAAAAAAATAAAATTATATATATATATGACATTTTGAAAATTATGAAATAAAAATATACCTTATGATTTATTTATTTGTAACCCTTTTTTAAAAGAAAATCAAGGTAGGAAGGCATTGAATCCAATGTTAGCTTCACTTCCTGTCTCCTGAGATACCTTCATCTGATCAATTTTTGAATGCAGCATAGATTTCGCTGCCTTTGAAATCCCACAGTTCTATTCTTTCCTTTCTGTGACAGTTGAGCTAAGGGGCCGTTTACACGACAACGTTTTCAACTAAAAAAGCGTTTTAGCAATTCATTTACACGACAACGGCGTTTTGGTGGTCTGAAAACGCAAACTTTTAAAAACGGGTTTTAAAGTGCAAGTTTTTTAAAACGGTCTCACATGTTCAGGAAAAACTTCTCAGTTTTAAGCATGTTGTTGTCGTGTAAGGGGACGTTCACATATCGCGTCTTTTGCGCGCTCAAATTCGTTATGTCAAGTGTAGGCGCGCGGCAGACCCGCTCATAATCGAAGCAACGCGGTCACGACGCGCATACGGTGCGTTTTCCAGGCGCATCGAGATGAAAAATTCTTAACTTTTAAAAATATCGCAAGCGCACCGCAGGTCATGTGACAAGAACCAACCGATCAACTTCTGCCTTTCCTTAACAAAACATCGAAAGCTCGGCCGAACAGCTGATCATAGCTGTACAGGCTGGATTTTATATCATCTCCATATCTAGTAGTAAAGCTAATGCAAGAAATCAATTTATCATTTGCTGAAACTTCCTGGTCGTAGTGGAGAGCGCAGTTCGTGGTTGCATAGCATCGACATACGCCACAGGAGTGAAAGCATTTTGGAAAGAAGGAGAAAGCGGCGCGGCCACGCTTTCCACGTCTAAAAACACACCCTCAAAAATAAAGATGGCATCTAAAAGTTGCGGTTGGTAGTCAGTTCGTGTGTAAATATATGTTTTTGACTAAGGCTTTCTATTTTTGATGTCATTTCTAGCAAGAAATTAATATTGACGTAAATATTTGCTTTATCATCACCAAAGCTCTCTCTTATTTTGTTGTAGATAATTAAAGCGTTATGCTGCCTCAGAAGTCTGTCCAAAATCAGTTTTATCAGCTGCCTTAGTGCGCAAATGCTGCCTGCAATGTCATTGCCTAATAAAGGCAGCAAGGCAACAAGTCAGCTGCCTGAGCTTTCGGAGTCACAATAGTTAACAAATCCATTTTCATCAAAATAAGAATTAAAAGAAGCAAGTCCACGTGTCATGATAAATTTAAAGCTGCACTTGGTAATTTAGTAACTAAGTAAAATAAATACTGTAGCTTTTTTTGTTGTTGTTGTTTTTTTGTTTTGTATGCTTCTACTTTGTAAACCAAGCTGTCCACAGCTAAAATAATCATACAGTGTGCTTTATTTAATACTCTACTAGGTACTATCATACTGTGACTTGACCTCATGCTAGGCAGGACTTGACATAGTTGAGGTGAACCAGTCTTGCTTGCTTGTTTGCATTACAGACTTGACTTGAAACCTAAGGATTTGTGACTAATCACTTTGTGATTAGTGATATGTAAATTACTCTCAGCTATGATCAATCAGTGCAAAAGTAGTTTAGATGCAGCAAAAGCAATCTTATAAATTTGTGATCTGAAGATACTGCAAATTGCCAACTTCTCAATAGAGAGCATAAGATCAGCACTTTATTTTTTACTTGTCTCTGTTACATTTAGCAGTACTATAACTTGTTTTGCTATTGTACAGAAGGCAATGTTTTTATAAGTATATATTAACAGTATACAGACCCACGTCTTTATGCATGCATTCTGAGATCTTATGTTTGCTACGTCTCTTTGTTAATTGTTTTCATTAATTCAAATGGAGAAAGAAGACTCATCTTGCATAACAGTTTTGCAGGTTGTTTTTTCTTTATCTATGTACTTCATGCTATTGTGTTTTGGAAAAGACTGAAATAAAGACTAAGTTTAACATTAAGTAGGGTTACATTTATCTGTAAGGCTTTAGGAGGTCTTTCTTGTGTTCTAATTACAAAGCATTTCTTTCACGATCAGTCTTATTGTTGAAAGAGCGAGTCTTGGGTCATTGCCTGAGGGATTCTACTATTCTGGCTTCTTCCACCTTTACACCTTCTGTATTATTCTAGGTGCTGACAGAGTTCTTTATCAAATGATCCACACAGAATTTAGCCTACAATGAATGATAAATAATACACTCACATTTTGTGTGTCACCATGAAAGGAATGTCACATGGTCACATTCTTTGCTGTTGAACATTGCACAACCTACAATGTTCACAGCCCCAGATAATTATAGGATACGTTTATCTCTGTTTAAAGACAGGTTTCTTATGAATTGGGCTTCAAAGTGAGAATTTTTGAATATTTGTCCTGTAATGTGGTACCTTCAAGTCTTTTCCAAAGGTGTTTTTATTATATTTTTGTAAATGAACTGACAAAAGTAATCGCTATATGATGGCACTGAATTGTGATCAGCCTAAGCAGTTAAATAACAACACAAGTTTTTTTTTTTTACAAGGTTTATTTTCTTTGTATACCTGCCTGCAGTACAAAACTTAAAACGATAGTTCACCCAAAAATTAAAAATATTACTACAGGTGCCTGCGTCAATACACCTTAAAGAGTTTGTCCACCAGTAGTATTTTAAAGTGAAGTCAAGTCTGCCCTCTGCTGGCCAAATACAAGCTCGCCTTTAAAAAAAAAAAAAAGAGAGAGCAACTGAGACACACAGGTACATCTCAAGGAACTTGCTATTCCATGACTTGTCACAAGACTTTATAATTACCAGCAGCCATATCACCCTGTAGCCCAAGACTGGTTGCCCACTCAGGCTAAGCAGGGCTGAGCCTGGTTAGTACCTGGATGGGAGGCCTTCTGGGAAAACTAGGTTGCTGGAAGAGGTGTTAGTGAGGCCAGCAGGAGGTGTTCACCCAGTGGTCTGTATGGGTCCTAACGCTCCAATATAGTGATGGGGACACTATACTATCAAAAAAGCACCGTCCTTCAGATGAGACATTAAACTGTGCCCCTAACTCTCTATAGTCATTAAAAATCTTAGAATGTCCTTTGAAATGAGTAGTGGTGTAATCCCAGCCTCTGCCCATCATGGTCTCCTAGTCATCCCCGTATACTGATTGGTCACTCTGTCTCCTCTCCACCAATAAGCTGGTGTGTGGTGGGCGTTCTGGCACAATATGGCTGCTGTCGCATCATCCAGGTGGATGCTGCACGTTGGTGGTGGTTGAGGAGATTCCCCCTTCCATATGTAAGACACTATATAAATGTAACGAATTCCTATTATTAATTCCCATTATGCTCAATACAGTGTCCTACTAGTGTTTCATAAAGTACCCAATGCTTAAAGGTTTAGTTTCAAATGAAAATTACCCCAAGCTTTACTCACCCTCAAGCGAGTTGTATATGACTTTCTTCTTTCTGATGAACACAATCAGAGTTATAGTAATAAATATCTTGCTTCTGCCAGACCGCCTTCCGTATTCAACTTACAAAGAAAATGTAAAACTCTCGCAGTTCAAAATGCTTACGCTACGTCCTTACGGAAAAAGCTTGTGACGTGACGCCAGTTCCATTTTTTTTTTTTTTTTTGTAATTTGAATACGGTAGGGAGTCTGGTGGAAGCTAGATATTTTACTTCATAGCTTGTTAAATATGGATTTTAGCCGTTTGGCGTTTATGATGGATGGATGTGGATGGAGACACTTTCTTCAGCTCATACTTGTTGGTCCCATTCACTGCCATTATAAAGCTCAGATGTGTCAGGATATTTATTAATATTTCTCTGACTGTGTTTATCAGAAAGAAGAAAGTCATATACACCTAGAATGGCTTGAGGGTGAGTATAGCTTGGGTTAATTTTCATTTGAAAGTGAACTAATCCTTTAAGTTTAACTAAAGACATCTTTTATGGAAACTGACTCAATTAAAAGTATCAAAAGTGCATGGCATAAATAATAACACAGCTGATTACAGCCCTAGCAATTAGACATGCATCAATATTAAAAATGTTTTAGAGTAATATGAACAAACAAGTACTTTGTCATCCTGCACAGTTTTGTGCTAAAGATATGAATGAAACACATAACTTGTCAAATGAAGGTGTGCTATTTCTCGTCGCTAGCTTTTAATCTAAATTGCTATTACAACGCGTCTGCATCTCGCTAGCTTGTTAACTTGTCATCTGTCTCTTGCGCGCTCCTTTTCTTTTTCTACATGTTCATTAAACAGCTGTGGTAAGTCGGATCAGTCTACAAACACGGTGAATCATGTCATCCTCTCCTAGTATTGTATCTGCTTGTCACATGTTCAGTATAGCTTTCTCTGTCAGCGACGAGGGATTTACATGTCATAAACGTAGGGAAAAAGTCAGGCTGACAGAGAAAATCTCAGAATTAGAGACACACATCCAAACCTTAATCGAGAATAGTAAGAATGCAAGGGCTTCAGATACTGTTTTGGAAGCAACTACCTTAGTGAACTCTGTACATTGTTTGGTTCCGACTGTATAGCCCGTGCAGCAGGGCAATTGGGTAACGGTGAGGCGGCATAGCCGCGGAAAACACCACTCTTCCGTTCCAATAAGAACATCAAACAGGTTCTCCCTACTCAGTGACGCACCCACTGAGAATCCTGTTGAAAGTGCCCTAGTTATTGGTGATTCTATTACATGGGACATAAAAATAGAGACGCCAGCCACCATAGTCACATGTTTGCCGGGAGCCAGAGCACCTGACATCAATGCAAATTTAAAAGTGCTGGCTAATGCTAATCGTAAATACTCTAAAATTATAATTCACGTCAGCACTAATGATGTTCGACTTCGCCAGTCGGAGATCACTAAAATTAACATTAAAGAGGTGTGTGAACTCGCAAGTACAATGTCAGAAAAAGTAATTTGCTCTGGCCCTCTTCCTGTTCGTCGGAGTGATGAGATAGTTAGCAGATTATCATCACTCAATGGATGGCTGTCTAAGTGGTGTCCGCAGAATAATATAGATTTCATAGACAATTGGAAAAGTTTTGGGGCAGACCTGACCTGCTGAAAAGACTGCTAGATCTGCCTTTTTTTTTTTTTTTTTTTTTTCAAATCTTTTAGAAGAAAATAAACACAACCCTAGGTATTTATTTGATACAGTGGCTAAATTAACAAGAAATAAAGCTTCAACTTCTGATGTTTCCAAAGAGCACAGCAGTAATGTCTTTATGAACTTTTTTACTTGCAAGATTGACAATATTAGAGAGAAAATTATAACCATGCAACCGTCTACTACAGTATCGCGTCAGACAGTGCACTGTAGTGTCCCTGAGAAAAAATTCAATTCATTCACTGCTTTAGAAGAGAAAGAATTGTCTAAACTTGTTAAATCATTAAAATCAACAACATGTATGTTAGACTCTATACCGACTAAACTGTTGAAAGAGATGTTTCCAGAGGTCATAGATCCTCTTCTTAATATCGTTAATTCATCCTTATCACTAGGATATGTACCAAAAAGTTTTAAGCTGGCTATTATTAAACCTCTTATTAAAAAACCACAACTTGATCCTAGAGAATTAGTCAATTACAGGCAGATCTCAAATCTCACTTTTCCGTCAAAAATACTAGAAAAGGCAGTATCATCACAACTATGTTCCTTTTTAGAAAGAAATAGTATCTGTCAGGATTTCCAGTCAGGATTTAGACCATGCCATAGTACTGAGACTGCTCTCATTAGAGTTACTAATGATTTGCTCTTATCATCCGATTGTAGTTGTATCTCTCTATTAGTGTTACTGGATCTTAGTGCTGCATTTGACACTATCAATCACAACATTCTTTTAAATAGACTCGGAAATTATGTTGGCATTAGTGGAATTGCATTGTCATGGTTCAAATCATACTTATCTCACCGTTATCAGTTTGTAGTAGTAAACGAAGAGATCACAAGTTCAATATGGAGTACCGCAAGGCTCAGTACTAGGACCATTGCTTTTCACTCTGTACATGCTACCCTTGGGAGATATCATTAGGAAGCATGGCGTTAGTTTTCACTGTTACGCTGATGATACTCAGCTCTATATTTCTTTGTGCCCTGACGAACCTTACCAATTCACAAAATTAACGGAATGCATAGCTTATATAAAAAATTGGATGACCAGTAATTTCCTACTACTAAATTCAGAAAAAAAACTGATTCTAATTTTTGGACCAAAAACTTCTGCACGTAATAACCTAGAATACTGTCTAACACTTGATGGCTGCTCTGTTAAGTCTTCGTAGTCAGTTAGGAACCTGGGTGTGCTCTTTGATACTAATCTTTCATTTGAAAGCCATGTTTCTAGCATTTGTAAAACCGCATTCTACCATCTTAAAAATATATCTAAATTACGACATATGCTCTCAATGAAAAATGCAGAACAGTTAGTTCATGCGTTCATGACCTCAAGGCTTCTTACTAGATCTAGGAAGTATGACCATATTAGCCCAGTTCTGTCAACACTGCACTGGCTTCCTGTTAAACATTGTATAGATTTTAAAATCTTGCTAATTACTTACAAAGCACTAAATGGTTTAGCTCCCCAGTACCTGAGCGAGCTCTTAATGCATTATAGTCCTTCACGTCCAGCTGATAATACCTAGAATATCAAAATCAACTGCAGGCGATAGATCCTTCTCATATTTGGCACCTAAACTCTGGAACAATCTTCCTAGCATTGTTCAGGAAGCAAACACACTCTGTCAGTTTAAATCTAGACTAAAAACGCATCTCTTTAACCTGGCATACACATAACACATTATCAATTTATATTTTCAAATTCGTTAAAGGATTATTAGGCTGCATAAATTAGGTCAGCCGAAACCGGGAACACTTTCTATAACACCAGATGTACTCATTACATCAGAAGAAGAATGGCATCTATGCTAATATTAGTCTCTCTGTTTATCCCGAGGTTTACCGTAGTCAACCGAATCCCAAGGTTTTTTTTTTCTCCATTTTAACACCTTTTTGCCACCTGATGTCACCTGTTGGAGTTTGGGTTCCTTGCCGCTGTCACCTTTGGCTTGCTTAGTTGGGGACACTTGACATTTGATATTCAACAGTGCTTTGCATCTGCCTGCATTGACACAATTTTCTTTAAGAGAATTTTCTTTAAGAGCTGCTGTGCAGCCAAAATTATATACCAGTTATCACTGTAAAGCTGCTTTGACACAATCTGCATTGTAAAAAGTGCTATATAAATAAAGGTGACTTGACTTGACTATTTATTAATTAAAAAGTTGAAATACAATAAATCGGCATCATTTAAAGTTAGCCTGTAAAACTAAACTGTAAAACTGTTAGTACACTGTAAAAAAATAAATCGTAAAAAAAATGGTCAATGACTGTCAGCTACGGCTGCCAAACAAAAACCTTAAAATTAAAGTAAAATATTTTAATTAAAAAAATATGCTTTAACAGAAATTTTCATTATACTATTTTTTACATAATATTTTACAGGTATTCCCTGAATTATTAAAATAAAACACCTTCACTGCAAAACAAACAACGCTGCTAAACAAAGTCTGTAAAATAAATGTAAAATATCCTAAATTAAACAAAGTGCAAAACACTCTTACAGAAAAAACACTGTTTTATAGAGAAATCCTGAATTGTTACTAACAAAACATAATGATTGTAGAACATGAATCTCTTGTATTTATCCAGAAAGAACAGACATGAGTGAATTAACATAACTATGTCACTACATCAGCAACTACACAGTTACTGCCTCTGAAATAAAGCAACATGCAGCATAACACCAATGTTTTCTAGCTCATCCTGGATTGAAGCACAGGCTCTACTCTTCAGCACAATGGTGACCCACAAAACACACAATACAGAAACCCTTTAAATCCCAACAGAACATTAAACACTAATAGATCTCTCAAGATCTCAGCATCTTCACTTATTACAATCCACACTTTATTTCATATTAAAGTTTTTATTGACAATTAACAGAGGTTTAGATGTTGATGATTTATTGAATAAAATAATAAAGTTTGAAGTCACCATTCTGGTGGTCAGTGCTTGCTTTAGTTGGGCTCTTGACCCTTGACTCTTTAGCTTTAGCTTTTTTCTGGTTGTTTTAACTGTGTGTTTTTGGTATACATTTGTTTTAACAAAAAAGAAAAAAAAAGCAAGTGAAACTCAGGTGATGATGGTCACTTTAAGTGATGAGATATCATGTGATGAAGTACCATGAAGTATCTAGCATCTGGTCTCTGACTAACTTGTTGAATATCTGTTGTGTAACACCATAAACAACGCTACTAAATAATGCAGAAAATTTTTTGCCAAGATAATTCAGACTCACACAGACATCAAGGATCAACGTATGAATCTCATCTGGTGACATCAAAAAAAATCAAATCAACTCATTCATATGGTGATTATTGATGTCTCTGTGCTCAAAAAAAGAAAAGAAAAATGAGGCATTTTCTGCATAGTAACTTAAAAATCAGAATTCCAGGTTATCATAAGAACTCCACAATATCACAAGGTTACAGAAAATCATATAAAATTGCCACCAAGCGTGAGGTGGGACCTGGAGCTTCAGCCAGTATTGCAGAGGCCGCATCCACAGAAGGCCGAGCTGCAAAACCGGGGAGGCGGAAGCCATCAGCCCTAGCATCCTCTGGAAAAACTTCAGGGGCAAACAGGCTTTGTTTCTGATGGAAGCAGTGAGCTGCTGAAATGCCAGGGCGTGCTCTGGCGGGACTACAGCCGTCATTTGGACTGAGTTGAAAACTGCATCCAGGAACATAATATGTTGGCTGGGGAGCAGTGATCTCTTGGCGCTCTAACACAACCAGGCTGGCCATAGAACGTCCAATGGCCTGGCCTGGTCTGGCCTGTGGCTTTCGTGGCGCTCAGGGCCAAATCTGTGCCGCTGCGGAGGTCGCGAAAGGCAGGTGTGTCAATTCCAGACTCGTCCAGGAAACTGAAGAGTTTAACTTGGAACACCTGGAGAATGGCCATGGTGTGTAGCGTCGAGGCAGCTTGGCCTGCAGATGAATAAGCTCTGC
Organism: Elopichthys bambusa; assembly: GCA_037101425.1. Classification (NCBI taxonomy): domain Eukaryota; kingdom Metazoa; phylum Chordata; class Actinopteri; order Cypriniformes; family Xenocyprididae; genus Elopichthys; species Elopichthys bambusa. The sequence continues at coordinate 35,060,519 of CM074436.1, forward strand.
CAGCCAAGGCGGAGGTAGTTCTGCAGGGCTTAGAAGGAAGGGCTCCTTTGTTCTTCTACCCCACAGCCACGGGGGGGCAGAGGTAAGCGGCCACAGCCTCGTTCAGGGGCGGCATGTGCTCAGTCCTTCTCCTGAGAGCCATCAACTGAAGTGAGAGCTGCAGAAGAGGAAGTGCGTAAGCGGGCCAAGTAGGGAGCGCTCACTTGGTCAGCTCATCGTGAACTTCAGGGAAGAACGGCACAGAGCGCTGGCTGGGGGCCTGGCGACGTTCCGGCAGGAACCGCTCGTCCAGTCTGCTGCACGTTGGCTCTTCAGGTGGAGCCCACTCGAGATCGAGTTCCTCGACGGCTTTAGAGAGAACACGGAACTTGGCATCCATCCCAACTCTAGCGTCAATGGGCTCAAGCGATGGCAGGTAGGCGGGGTCTTCAGAATCGCCAGCCCATTCCTCCATTTCAGAAGCTGCCAGTGCCATGGAGTCATCAAGCGGCTCCTCCTCTGATCCGCCGAAAGAGACGATTCAGCCAAGGGACGCTGCTCAGGGCGGGAGAACAAGACGGGGAACGGCTCTCTCGTGGGAGAGGGTGAGGCACGCTGGGGCTGAGCCCCTCTGCCTCGCTGTCTCTTTCTCGCGGGTTCGCAGGAAGAAGACAGGAGGGCGCGAGGGGCGGGACAGCTTTCATTGAAGAAAGCGGTCCGCGAACACAGAGAGGCAAGACTCAATACTCATGCTTGCGTGGGACTTGCCCAGGCTAAAGACGCACTCACCGTGCCCATCATGCAGAAGGGCTCTGTGTGTGCCACAGCTGTAGCGCAGCATTTGTATCAATGCTGCCACCGTAAAAACGGCGATTGTGGGGCTCTTTTAGAGCGCCGAGAACCACTGAATAAACCTCTTTTTGTAAGAAAAATGTTTGTTTTTTTTAGAAGCACGGGATGGTGCCAAAAGACATGCTGAGAAAGCAGCTGGAAACAGGCAACTTGAGAGTAACACTTGAGGGCAGCAGGCATACAGTGATCTCAGCTGGTCCACCGCAGTGCCTGCAGCTCATTACAGCAAGCAAAGGCATTCAGTTCAAAGTACCAATGAAGAGAAGCGTCATTGTCGCTGAAGGAGAGTGATCTGAAATCTTATGACAAAACACTTGCTTATATAGCCAGTCACCCCGTCCATTTTGGCACTCAGAGAAAAGCGCTTACCTCCATAATGGTGACTTCAAACTTTTTCTTTTTTTTCAATAAGACATCAACATCTAAACCTCTGTTAATTCTCAATAAGAAGTTTTGTATAAAATAAATAAAGTCTGTAATAAGTGAAGATGCTGAGATCTTGAGAGATTAACAGATCTTTAATGTGTTTAATGTTCTGTTGTTGCCAGTCATTTGAATCAAATCAGGAAATACCTGTAAAATAACAGTGTTCCCTTTCGAAAGGGAACTTCTACTCTGCGTTTGCAAACGCTTATGGGGGGGAATGTCACGTGACTCGGTGTCTGAAAGCCAACTATCCAATAACTCCAATTCCTATTGGCTGGCGACAGCCTATGACGTCATACAGCGCGACCTGGAAGTATAAAAGGGGCACCTGGGGAAACAGTCATTATCTCATCGTCTTTCGGGACTGTTTGTGTCATTGCCACTGTCGTGAATATACTCTTGATATCCTGTAAGTATGTCTCTATTATGTCTAAGGGTAAAGAGAAGCGTTTCAGTTAGTGTGTGGATCCATGCCCGAGGTTTGTCTGAGAGATGAACATGCGTGGATGGTGCTTGAGGGCGCTGTCTGTGTGAGTTGTGAGCGTCTTCCTATGAGAACGCTCCGTTCCCGCCTGTTCTTCTTCTCGAGGGAAGAGGTGTCAACATTTGCGCCTGGTGGGTCCAGCTCTGCTCATGCCGAAGCAGAGCGGCGGAAGCACTCATGGAGCTCGCTGCAAAGTTTGAGAGCGGTGTCATAGTCTCTCAGCCTCCGGTGGCGGCTGGTGGGGATGAGCTCCTGGATGACGATGATATCTTATCTCTGACATCATCGGATCCAGGAGCGAGTGTTCTTCTGGCTGCTAGCCCCCGTGGGCAGGAGATGGCAATGGAGGAGGAAGAAGGTGCGTCTTCTTCTTTCTCCAAGCCTCCTGGTCCAGCATATGCCGAGTTACTGGAGGTTGTGGAACGCGCCGCCAGCAGGCTGCAGCTGCCGTGGGAGCACGTGAGGAGGGAGCCCGTTTGCGGAAGACTTGACGAACGTTTTCTTTCTGACCACAACCCCGTAACTCCAGTGAGCCTTCCATTCCTTTGAGATCTTCTGCTTGTTAATAAGCAGAATCACTGAAGAAAAAAACAAAAGAACTACAACTGACGACAACTGTCACAGTCTTAGATGAAATCAACTGAAGATAAAAATTGTTAAATCTGTGTAGATCTGATTAAACAACTCCAGAAACAGCATTACCAGCTTCACATATTACTAACCAGATTGACTTTATTTTCAAACATCTACAGAATTGAGAATTAACAGAGGTGTATTGGTCAAGAAAAGAAAAAAGACACCACCATCATGGAGATCAGCGTGATTTTCTATACTAGATTTTTTTATTTTTTTTTATTTATTAAAGCATATGTTTGCTATAAAGCAGAAAAGTCAGTGCTTTACAATGATCCAATATTAGCTGCTTTTATGTGATGTAGTTGTTGTGAGACTGCCTGGTTGCATCCAAAGCAACGAATCATATATTGTCATTTGTACATTTTGGTTTTGCCTGATCAACTCTGTGAAACTACAGCATGTGAGGAAAGAGTTGCAGCAAACTGATAGATTGAGTTAACTTAAAATCATCCAGTGTATAAAAAAAAGTTTAACACTAGACACACACAGACATCAAGAATCAGCATATGAATCTCAACAATGGTGATAATTTTTTTTTCTTTCAAATGGTTCATGCTGCAATGCATGCTGGGTATCACCAAAGGACAAAACTCCCATCATGCACTGCAGTATGAATAATTATTGTCACCACTGTTGAGGAGCTTATGCTATGTTTTCATGTATAAGCCTGAGCAATAGGTGTTGTTCTTTTTTACCACTGAAGCATTATGGAATTTTTTGTGTTTGAATTTTGTAGTAGCTGAATCTCAGTCAAGGAACCAAAGAAAAAAAACCTCTTTGTGATGGTAATTTAAAACAGCAAATTCAAGTTGATCTGCTCCTTTAATCTTTTGAATCAACAATGTACAAGCGTTTACTGTGAAACACTATTGCAATGGTTCAAACACAATTTTTTTTTAAAGACATAAAAGCTCAAGAGCACAACTAAAACAAACCCTGACCACCATGATGGTGGCATAATTTTTTGACCAATAAAACACCAACATCTAAACCTCTGTTAATTCTCAATAAGAACTTCTTTAGAAGTGTGACAGAAATAAAGTCAATCTGGTTAGAAATAAGTGAATCAGATCTTTTAATCAGATCTTGAGAGATTTAATGTCTTTTATCTTCAGTTGATTTCAGTTAAATGATTTTGGATGAAGTCAGTTGCAGTTCTTGTGTTTCTCTTTTCTTCAGTGATTCTGCTTGTTAACAGCAGGTGTTCATCATAAATGTTCAATCATCACTTAATTAATTGCTTAATTATCTCATTAACTCTGCTTCAGGTTTATTTTAACACTATTCAGAGAGGGACTAAATGTACTCTGAGCAGAGTTGATTTAACTCTGGGGATTTTACTGTGTAGGTTGTAGGCTGTTTTTGACTCCCTGATGCTGTTTCTCAGGTGGTAGGCCCTTATCTTTGCGCAGATAAGTTATGCAGGTGTGTGCTAGGCCCCACTTTCTAGAACTTTCATGCTAAAGGAATGACTTTCTTCTGAGCCACTTGATGTTTTGTATTTATCAAGTTTGAGTTGACGTTGCTCGTTTTTAGCTCCTGTCCTCTGTGGCTTAGATCAGATTTGAGAATCTGTACAGAGAGTGTTTTTCAAAAACAGCATGTAGATCAAAGTTTGTGTTACTTTGAGTTCTAGACTTTTGCCCTACATTGTATGTGAGTTTTTTATGCTGCCACAGGTTAGCACCTGCTCTCATAACAATAGGCCCTTTTGCTGTGAACGGCCTCTGTTTGAGTATATGGTGACTTATATTCCCCAGTTAAGAGGTTTATTTGTGTCACTGAGTGCATCACCTGTTGGATTGCATACTCAGGGTAGTTAGAGCCACTTTTTTGAGGAAAGTTGGTATCTATTAGCTCCCTTTTTAGTGATCTTGTTAACAGCTATATTGCATATAACTCGGATTGTAGGCCTTATAATATTCGGCCTCCTTCTAGTTAGCAGTTGTTTTACAATATTGTTTAACTGATCATAATGTGCTCACATATTCTCACAGGTTTACGCTGCCACAGGCCCTGCCATGTGTCTGTTTGAGGTAGTAGGCTTGTAATAGCCTCCCTTAGACCATGTTGGCTTTGTTTGGTTCCCTTTAGTCACAAATATTTAGGGTACATTGCCTGTTGGAATGTGTAGCCTAGCGCAGGTTGCAGTTAGCTTCTCTTAGCTTTTTGGGTTAGAGCTGGTTCCCTGTAGCTTGGTTCCCTTAAAATTCACGAGCTGAAGCCATGTGTTATTGAATTGGCAGGCCCCTTCAGGCCTCCTTTTTAATTTACATGTTTTTTTTTTTAAATCTGTGAATAGGCTGATCGCCACCTGATACTAGAATGGAGGCCCCTTAAGACCTCTTTTTCTAGTCGACTTGTTAGCAGGATGCCTGGGAAACCATGCCACTGTCGGCCACGCCCCATCGCTGACGGATAGGCCCTAACAGGCCTGCTCACGATGTTTGGCAGCGTTTTTCATGTATTAATCATAAAACTTCTAATACATGGCCTTTGGGTGGTATGGTTATGGTAGCCACTTGCTGATGCCACGTGTTTACTAAGGCAGGCCTACTTCGGCCTCCGGTGTACCGAGTATTCCGAGTGGCTAGCCCCTCAGGTTGATTTGGTAGTGAAACCTTACTGAAGGTTGGTTTAACCTATATCTGCCTCCCTGAATCTGATTCTAATCTAGTTGAGCTAAGAGCCACCTAGCGCCTAGGGTGGATCTTTTGTGCTCCTAGAAACGGCCATGATACTTACGCCGTGTGTATTAGAGGTTGCTAGGCCTACGGGCCACTTGGTTTGAACACACTGGAGTATGTTCGGGTGTATTTCTCTCTGAGAATTATCTGTATACACTTCCGTTGGCCAGAGGCCTAAGTGATAAATCCAACCTCCTTTTGTCTGGTTGTTTATCGTCCTTTGGGCCTAAACACTGCCACGAGCTGATGCCACGTGTCTGTTGAGGTTATAGGCCCCTCCAGGCCTTCCTTAATACGTGTTGGCGTATGCTGTACCCCTCTTGCTTTAAAGAGTAAAAGGTGTTTTTTACACTGCTCGTTGGATTGTGTTAGGTAGGTGCATGCGGGCACTTTGCAGCCTTTTAGGCTGCCATTGAAGTCGTCTGTCTACCTCAGAAAGACAAGACAGGTGTTCGGGGTGGCCCCTAAAACCGGGCCACTTTCTGTATAAGACTTCTGTTTTTCATATAACCACTATCATGCTGTAGGCCCCTCCTCGGCCTCCATGAGTATGTGCCCATTGCATGGTCTACCTGTTAGGTGGGCTTCGTACTTCCCTTTTTAGGATTATGTTTGTAATAGTGCTTAACTCCTTACGCTGATCATGGTGGTAGGCGTTAATCAGGCCTCCTCCTAAGATCCAGCCTCAGGCTGGTTTGTGCTCCCCTGGATCAGGGTTCTGTAGCGCACGGCCTCCTCAGTGCGTTAATTACTGAGTAGATCCTAGGATGACTGGATTGTACTCCCCTCAGTATGAGGGTTCATAGCACTTAGCTGAGTTCTGCTAAGTGCTAAAATCCCCAGAGTTAAATCAACTCTGCTCAGAGTACATTTGGTCCCTCTCTGAATAGTGTTAAAATAAACCTTAAGCAGAGTTAAAGTTAATGAGATAATTAAGCAATTGATTAAGTGATGATTGAACATTTGCTTTATAACAACATATGCACTCATAAATAAAAAAAAAAAAAAAAAAAAATCTAGTATAGAAAGTCACGCTGATCTCCATGATGGTGGTGTCTTTTTTCTTTTCTTTTCTTTTCTTTTTTCTTTTCTTTTCTTTTCTTTTCTTTTCTTTTCTTTTCTTTTCTTTTCTTTTCTTTTCTTTTCTTTTCTTTTCTTTTCTTGACCAATACACCTCTGTTAATTCTCAATTCTGTAGATGTTTGAAAATAAAGTCAATCTGGTTAGTAATATGTGAAGCTGGTAATGCTGTTTCTGGAGTTGTTTAATCAGATCTACACAGATTTAACAATTTTTATCTTCAGTTGATTTCATCTAAGGCTGTGACAGTTGTCATCAGTTGTAGTTGTAGTCAGTCATCAGTTGTAGTCAACTGAAGTCAGTTGTAGTTCTTGTGTTTCTTTTCTTCAGTGATTCTGCTTATTAACAGCAGGTGTGTATCATTATTGCTCAATCATCACTCAATTAATTGCTTAATTATCTCATTAACTTTAACTCTGCTTCAGTGTTATTTTAACACTATTTAGAGTGGGACCAAATGTATTCTGAGCAGAGTTGATTTAACTCTGGGGATTTTGCTATGTGCTCTCCAGGATGCCCGTCTCTATGCGTAGGTTTGAGTTTGTTTCTGCCTCTTTGCAGTCACTCTTACTTACCATCTTCTATGAAGAATGCGTTTTAGAGGTTCTGTATTCAGACAGAATTGGCCAAGACTAAGTTTGTCTTGTGGCAGACCAGGTCAGCCTCTCTGGTGGCATTGGGGGTGACTTCATTTTCCTCTAGTGACTGGCCGAGGTTGCCTTTGGTTCTTTGGCCACATTTTCTTAAAGGAACTGTTTTTTCTTCTGAAAAGCAGGTTCCAGATGCCTTAGCAGCTTCTGTAGGATCTCTGAGAAGAACCTTGTTAGAGTGCAGCTTGGGTTGGTGGCTGAAGGGAATGCTGTCACTGACAGCTTGGTGTGACTCGAGGAGGAGTTGCCAAGCAGTTCTGTAACTGTTTTGGAGCCTTTGTCTCAGCCATTTTTCTTGGTAGGTATTCTCCTCAAGCATGGCGACATGGGTATATCGTTCACCATAAGCAAACGCAGAGTAGAAGTGCCCTTTCGAAAGGCAATGTCTCAGGTTACGTATGTAACCATGGTTCCCTGAGAACAGGGAACGAGACTCTGCGTTTCCTTGCCATGCTTCGGGCTGCCTGCTGAACAGTTCCTCAAGATGATGGATAATAACTGTTTCTCCAGGCGCCCCTTTTATACTTCCGGGTCGCGCTGTAGGACGTCATAGGCTGTCGCCGGCCAATAGGAATTGGATAGTTGGCTTTCCGACACCGAGTCACGTGACGTTCCCCCCCATAAGTGTTTGCAAACGCAGAGTCTCGTTCCCTGTTCTCAGGGAACCATGGTTACATACGTAACCTGAGACGTTTTTTAACATTTAAAGAAAATGTATGTTAAAGTTTTAAAAATAAAATAATATTTTTTAAAGTGAAGGTATTTGATTGTAATAATTCGGGAAATACCTGTAAAATAACAGTGTTTTTCGGTTTATTTAAATTAGGATATTTTACTTTAATTCTACTGGGGTTTTTGGCTTCCATTCATTTGACTGTTTTATCATTTAACTGTTTTGTTACTGTTTAATTACTGATTATTTTTGTAATTTTACATACATTTGTTTGTAATTTAAGAAAACTGAAAAAATACTGTCTAAAAAATACAGTAAATTTTGTAAAAAATATCTGAATTACTGTAATTTTTCATTAATGTCAAGATACTTAAAATAACAGCTTTGTTAATTTACATATGTTGTTTGTAATTTTAGTTTTGAGTATAATTTAAAAGAAAGGAAAATGACCATAAAAAAATCAGTTATTTTTCATAAAATTAGTTTTTTTATTTTTATTTTTTATGTACACTATGTAACTTTTTTCCTTAAAAGTTTACAAAATTGATATAATGAGCGAGTACATAATTTTTTTTTTTTTTTTTTTTTTTTTTTTTTGTCTTATCCTGAATCACTACGGTACGCCTATAATGAGTGTTTATTTTAGACCGAGCGGGACACCAACCGCTGCGGAGTAGCCCAGCACCTGCATGACTCATCATATACATAAACGGGAAGTAGCTCTGGCTACAGTGTTCTTCCACAAGATGCATGAAGTTTTGTTAATTAACCACTATAGCGCCAAAAGTTACATAGTGTACCTGTAAGGAGGGATGCAATATATCTATACAGAGGCCAGAATAATTCAGAGACTTAAAGGGTGGACTCTTCTGATTCAGACCTGTATGTAACAACCAAGAACAACCCTGGTAACCTTTATAACAACCCTAGTAAGCAATCCACTAAAAACCACTGAGAGGCAATGCCCTGACAACCACCTCAACAGTCTCCATGTGAAGATATCTGCAGGTTGGAGTAATGGGCGTGACGAAAGGTTGGGGTGTGGAGAAAGATCTCTATCACTGGTCATGAAAGCTTTCTGTCAAGGTGTGGGATAGGGGTTAATACACCTCCTCTCAGCACGCCCATTACTCCTGCCTGTAGCTATTCCTGTCTCACAGTTTTTTTTTTGTTTTTTTTTTTATGATTCCAAGTTCAACTGCACTGTGCAAGTTTGCCAGCAGATAGTGCTTTTGTTCCTTGAATCTCTGCAGGTAGGGTGAATTTCCCTAAAGTGGGACACTGCCTAATGTGGGACACCTAAGATTTAGTGTTCGCAGGTTCCACATAAATACATGAATGTCAGTGAAACTATGGGTTATCTGAAGCTGTGGTGCCGTGTGATCAAAATCACATAGCCTCTTAAATGCCCAGTCATATATGAGACTGTAGCAATCATCAAAAAGGAAGCACCTTGTGTGAAAGCCACCCAAAGGTCAATGACATAGAGTTTTGACATACTTTTTGGCCTAATGTGCATATGAAATGTATGTCCATCAAAAAATATTATAACTTTGTATGTAGAAACTATATATTTTATATTTTTATAAAATTTCCTAGTGTCCCAATTTATGAAATGTGGTGTCAAAAAGTGGGACAGTATGATTAGCCTAATGTGGGACAGTACTTCAGTCAGTCAAAAATGTGTGGTGGGGCATGGTTTGTGGGACAAAAATGGGTATTTACAGGGTTTTAGTGTTGTTATGCAATAATATGCATTTATGCAGTTCACAACATTTTTATGAATTGTGACTCAAGGTTAAATCTAGCCTAAAGTTTGTTCAAGGTTTTTTTTTTTTTCTTTCTTCTTTTCTCCAGGTTGTAAGATTTTATATTTTGCCTTCAAATAAGCCTAGGCTATGCTTGTTGTGGTTGCATGTGTTTGTTGTTAAGTAAAATGAACAAGAGAACAGTGAGGAATTCTGACTCTGTATTTAACTTTTTTCTATATATATAACATAACATAGCCTATGAAAATAGTTGCGTAATGTCTTTACAATAAATGCATCAAAACTATCATATTGTATTATTTGTCTGAAGATGTTCAATTATCAATCAATCCATCCATAACCAAGAGAATTACTAACTGAAGAAGATTTTACTATTCTGCATGAATCAAATGATTTTGGCCTTTTATCATAGACTTTGGCCTTTTCATAGACCTTTTATTATTATGATTATGATTATTATCATCATCATTATTATTATTATCATTATTATTATTATTATTATTATCATCATCATAGATTTTGGCCTTTTATCATAGACTTTTCAGTGTCCTACATTAGGGACACAACTGTCCCACATTAGGAAGCACCAGATTGTTTTAGACGACTTGCACTAAGAGCACTAATATGTCTATAATTTCTTTTATGAATGTGTTATCTGCATTTTCTCTTTTGATTTGATTAGGAGACATGCTGGGGTTTTTAAAATGGTATTGTGTGTGAATTTAATGTTTTGGCTACAAATCGCAATATGTCACAGAAGTCTGAAATGTAAAAAATGTCCCACATTAGGGCAATTCACCCTATGTCATTTAAAATCTTATCTGCAGTCATCCTGCTTGGTCAGTCAAGCATGTACGTGTGTGTTCGGCGTGGAACGAAACAGGAAAGTTGAAGCTGATTGAAAGATTTTTGAGATGCTGAAAATACAAGTATCCTGATAATCAAATTTGATATTCTTCTTGTTGTACTAATTTGATTTTCCTGAAGGGGATATACCGGTTTTGCAAGGAAAACCAATTGTGATTAAATGTTTGAATCCAGGAATAGGGAAGAAAGTTAGGAAGTGGAAATTTAATCTGATATTCTTTATTGTGGGATTTCAATAAAGTTCTGCATTGCTACTGTAATGAATATTCATGAATTACTGCAAGATTGAGAGAGAGAAAATCTCAGTATATTGGACACTGGCTGCTATAGATGAAAGATAATTACATTTTGCTGGTGAACGATCAATTCATTTGCTGTCATCCAAAATCCACTGATTATTTGAAATCTTCTCTATACAATTACATGACAAAAGTTACCCAACGTGGATTTTATTCCTATGATTTCCCTGTATCTAGACTGGATCATCTGTTCAGTCCATCAAGTCAATGGTGGCACCATATCATTTTAAATGCACATCTAATTGTTATTATTATTATTATTTACATTCTCAGTTGCATAGATTTGTTTATGAAGACATTATACAACGTCATTTTTGATTACTAAGTGTGCAAGCATCATTTTTAAAGGAAGTTTTGGGTGTTCACCTGTACATGCACCACACCCAAGGATTCATGTGTCAGACTTGATTGTAATGAGAAGAATGACAACCACTTCTCTTGACTTGATAAGAAAAGATGGCACTTAAAATAAAATGACTGTACTTATGCTTTTATTATAGTCCACTTACAGCTACGTACTATAGCGTCTCACCACTTCAATTCAACAAATGTCATTTCATGAAATTATTTTTTATTTGTTTTTCAAACTATAGACAGTTTGTTTTCCTATCATCACTAAACAACACATTTCAAGAAGATTCTTCCAAAAGGATAAAGTATAAATCTAATCTTGAGAAACTGTAAACTCACAGAATTTTTTAAAAATAGCCCTATAATGATTTTAATGTAATAAAAACCATATAGGCTGTAGTCACAATTGCAAACGAATTAGATAAACATTAGGACTACTGATTAAGAAAAAGGACATATTAAACGATAGCGAGTTCCAATGTCAGAAGGTCCACCGATTTGATTTTCAGGTGTATTTTTACCTTTATGAGAACATTTTTTTTCTCTATACCATAGGCTATAAAAGACATTGTGGATCATTATCGTTTTATGTCATATATTCCTTAAAAGCAGTTAATTAAAATACCTGTTTAGGAAATACACCAGGTTTATAGGCTATAAAAATATGCGTGTCTCAGCACTACGAGTTTTAAGCACTAGGCCAGTGACGCTTCTAAAAGAAAGGACTGAGGAAAAACGTTCTGAGAAACGTCAAACTATGTGTCAGAATGTGAGGAATGGTTAGGTAAACCTGGTGTCTTTTGTTTTGGACTGTTTTGATTTCACATGTTAGTAATCTTGATCACTTGACGTAGGATCCTTAAAAAAAAACGTGCTGCAAGATCGTCATCGTTATAGTCGCAATCTGCCTATATATAGTTCATGGGAAACTATTTTTGATGTTATTGCTGTTGGGTTATTGTTGTTGTTGTTGTTGTTGTTTTGTGTGTGTGTGTGTGTGTGTAACTTCATTTTCTATTTTTCATTTAAATTATTTAACAGTTTCTATAAATAAGCCTGGCTATAATTCATTGTTGCGCAGACTAGCCACTATACAAAAGATAAGGAAAACAAATAAAACAAAAAAACCCTGTCATGGTGTCTGACAAGGGACATTCCAAATAGCTTATCTGTAAATATCAGTGAAGTAACAGCATACTGGGACGTCACTGAGTGCTATTTAAGAGGAAGCGCCACAGGTGATACACAGGTACCTACTTAAAGACACGGTGGCAACAGCGGATTACCAATCTAGGTGTTCATCATAAAAATAATCTTCCCAAGGATTGGTAAGGATATTTTATTACACTAAATATATTTGTGTTAATTATATTCATATTATAAAGTAAAGTTTTCATTGCTGGAAATATTGCAAAACAGACATAATAAAAATGAAAGCATTAGGTTACTACTATATGTTAATGGAATATGGAACAGTTTTTTTTTTTTTTTTTTGCCTGACAGATTGCAGTAGTGGTATGTAAGTTAAATGTATTTTGAATGAAAACTATCTGGTCATAATATTTATATATATATATAACAGGAAATTGCAGTTACAGTATGATATTCACAAAGTAATCTTAATTTATCTTGATATTGATTATGCATTATCTATGGGACATGCACATTATCAGGCCTCCATTTGTTTGATGAAACATTTTCTTTTTAATATCAAGGCGTTATAATAACAGAATATTGTAGATTGGATAATGATAATCAGATATATATATATATATATTTTTTTTTTTATTTATTTTTTTTTTTTTTTATCTGACAATTCTGAGATTATATCTAAACTCGGAATTTGAGAAATAAAGTCAGAATTGTGAGATAAAAAGTCTCAGTTACTTTTTTATTCTGTGGCTTCCATATTTAGGGGAGAGCAGGGCACAACCTAACATGGGGTTAGTTGTAACACACATGGTTTAAACACTTCCACACATGCTAGCATGATGAAACTTAGAGTATTTACTAGTTGCCGTATCGACAATATATAGAGAAAAAATTCCACCAAATTCAGAAATCTTTAGAAGATATCACTGAACATTTATTTAACAATAGCAAAAGTAAATTTCTTACTTAAGTTAATTTTTCATCTATTTATTTAAAATGAGACAATTCTAATATTATTATAATCTCCAATCTGTTTTTTAGCAGTTTAGATCTCCTTTAAGGCTTCACTATTAGCAGAAGGCACTAACCAGGTTTAAATTCCAGTGTCTTAGATAGGGTTCATTGTAACACTGCGTTACAATGTGCCTCGCTATTAGAACTATGCTATTCCATGAATATCAGTTGAGAAACCATGGGAAAAAAGGTGAATAAAGAGAGTAAAAACCTAACAAACCTAACATATTTCAAGAATTTTACAGAATTTGTACTGGCTCGTCTATTTATTTCCTCTTCTGTGAGAGCTGTGAGTGGAGGGAGGGGATTGTTTTGTTCAGCTCTGTGTTTTTTGAATGTCTGAATTTGTTTCTTCATCTGTTTGCCTGTATTGTTTTGACCTAAGCTGTATAGCTGTGTTTTGCAGTGTGTTTATTGTCAAACTACAAAATTATTGAACATATATATATTATATTATATATTATATATTATATTATATATTATATACATATATATCTTTTTTTAATATTAAATTTTTTTTAATTTTTTTTAAATATTTTTAATAAAAAATATTTTTTTTAATATTAAAAAAATAAAAATAAAAAAATATATATTTTTATATATACAGATAACATTTTAAGCTGTCATATGGTTACAAGGTTTCTTTCGGGGGAAAATAAAGAGAAAAAAAAGTATACACTGTATTAATGAAACAAAGCCACATTTTCGACATGTGTGAAATGAATGTGGAACAAAAGAAATTCTCTGAACCCTAAGTAGATTTACACAAACTGAGAAAGTCCAAAAGCATTAGGTTGTGCATTAGCATTAGCTCTCCCCAATAACATTGATTTGAATAGGATAATCTTGTACCATAGTGATATAAAAATACACAGAGAAAGAAAAAATTGTGATGAAAATTTGTTATCAACAACATAAATTGCATTAAACATTACATTATGTCTGGGTTTTCCAATGTGGGGATTGTGAAGAAACTGCAGGGCGTTCGTAAGTTGATGAAAATGTAATTATTTATTAAACCAGAAAAATTTTAATGCAAATATTAATGTAAAAATATAAAATAAAACAAAAAAAGATGAAGTATTTTATTTTTCATGCTGTGTGGGCCCTGACTTGTGCAATTCCACAAAACAGGAAGACGTTCCAAAAATATATAAGAAATATGCTGTTTTAAAAAATAAATTTTAAAAGATAATTATAAATAAAAGATAAAATCCAATGAATTATGAATAATTTTGTAAATATTAAGTAATAATGTAATCAATAAAAAAAATTTAACTGTAGTCTGAGAATTTTAAACCGTAATATAATCTAATTACATAATCCAGATTACATGTAATCAGTTACTACCCAGCACTGTATATATACATGTATGTGTGTGTGTGTGTGTGTGTATGTGTGTGTGTATATATATATATATATATATATATATATATATATAAACTTTGTGAATATTGCTTATTTTGCAGACTTTTACTATCAACACTGGACTCTTCCCAGAATGGAGAGAAAAGCTTTGATTATCATTTGTATTTATATTGGTAAGTGGTAATCTAATTATACATAGAAAAAACTATATTTCTTCAATTCATTTGTATGTAAAATATACATGTGCAAAACATGAAATGTGAAAAAACTTTAAAAGTACACTTACTTTTCTTTTCTCTAGCAACAGTTCAAAATGCAACAACTCAGACCACAACAACAGATTCAACATCATCAACATCATCTGTTAGCATAGCCGACACATCTACAACAATGTCATCAGCAGTCACAACAACTCTTGCTGAAACATCCACCAGTACTACAGTAACCACAATACCACCACAAACAACAGCTGAATCCTCCACAACACCTACAACAACAGAAGTGTCCTCAGCCTCCACTACAGTTCATGTTGAAACATCCACCACTACAGCAGGAGAAACCACAACAGCACCACAAACTACTGTTACAACAGCTGAATCCTTCACAACACCTACAACAACAGAAGTGTCCTCAGCGACCACTACAGTTCCTGCTGAAACATCCACCACTACAGTAGGAGAAACCACAACAGCACCACAAACTAGTGTTACAACAGCTGAATCGTCCACAACACCTACAACAACAGCAGTGTCCTCCGCGACCACTACAGTTCCTGCTGAAACATCCACCACTACAGCAGGAGAAACCACAACAGCACCACAAACTAGTGTTACAACAGCTGAATCGTTCACAACACCTACAACAACAGCAGTGTCTTCAGCGACCACTACAGTTCCTGTTGAAACATCCACCACTACAGTAGGAGAAACCACAACAGCACCACAAACTAGCGTTACAGCAGCTGAATCCTTCACAACACCTACAACAACAGAAGTGTCCTCAGCCACCACTACAGTTCCTGTTGAAACATCCACCATTACAGTAGGAGAAACCACAACAGCACCACAAACTAGTGTTACAACAGCTGAATCCTTCACAACACCTACAACAACAGAAGTGTCCTCAGCCTCCACTACAGTTCATGTTGAAACATCCACCACTACAGCAGGAGAAACCACAACAGCACCACAAACTAGTGTTACAACAGCTGGATCGTCCACAACACCTACAACAACAGAAGTGTCCTCAGCCTCCACTACAGTTCATGTTGAAACATCCACCACTACAGCAGGAGAAACCACAACAGCACCACAAACTAGTGTTACAACAGCTGAATCCTTCACAACACCTACAACAACAGAAGTGTCCTCAGCCTCCACTACAGTTCATGTTGAAACATCCACCACTACAGCAGGAGAAACCACAACAGCACCACAAACTAGTGTTACAACAGCTGAATCCTTCACAACACCTACAACAACAGAAGTGTCCTCAGCCTCCACTACAGTTCATGTTGAAACATCCACCACTACAGCAGGAGAAACCACAACAGCACCACAAACTAGTGTTACAACAGCTGAATCCTTCACAACACCTACAACAACAGAAGTGTCCTCAGCCTCCACTGCAGTTCCTGTTGAAACATCCACCACTACAGCAGGAGAAACCACAACAGCACCACAAACTAGTGTTACAACAGCTGAATCCTTCACAACACCTACAACAACAGAAGTGTCCTCAGCCTCCACTACAGTTCATGTTGAAACATCCACCACTACAGCAGGAGAAACCACAACAGCACCACAAACTAGTGTTACAACAGCTGAATCCTTCACAACACCTACAACAACAGAAGTGTCCTCAGCCTCCACTACAGTTCATGTTGAAACATCCACCACTACAGCAGGAGAAACCACAACAGCACCACAAACTAGTGTTACAACAGCTGAATCCTTCACAACACCTACAACAACAGAAGTGTCCTCAGCCTCCACTACAGTTCATGTTGAAACATCCACCACTACAGCAGGAGAAACCACAACAGCACCACAAACTAGTGTTACAACAGCTGAATCCTTCACAACACCTACAACAACAGAAGTGTCCTCAGCCTCCACTGCAGTTCCTGTTGAAACATCCACCACTACAGCAGGAGAAACCACAACAGCACCACAAACTAGTGTTACAACAGCTGAATCCTTCACAACACCTACAACAACAGAAGTGTCCTCAGCCTCCACTACAGTTCATGTTGAAACATCCACCACTACAGCAGGAGAAACCACAACAGCACCACAAACTAGTGTTACAACAGCTGAATCGTCCACAACACCTACAACAACAGAAGTGTCCTCAGCCTCCACTACAGTTCATGTTGAAACATCCACCACTACAGCAGGAGAAACCACAACAGCACCACAAACTAGTGTTACAACAGCTGAATCGTCCACAACACCTACAACAACAGAAGTGTCCTCAGCCTCCACTACAGTTCATGTTGAAACATCCACCACTACAGCAGGAGAAACCACAACAGCACCACAAACTAGTGTTACAACAGCTGAATCCTTCACAACACCTACAACAACAGAAGTGTCCTCAGCCACCACTACAGTTCATGTTGAAACATCCACCACTACAGCAGGAGAAACCACAACAGCACCACAAACTAGTGTTACAACAGCTGAATCCTTCACAACACCTACAACAACAGAAGTGTCCTCAGCCTCCACTACAGTTCCTGTTGAAACATCCACCACTACAGTAGGAGAAACCACAACAGCACCACAAACTAGTGTTACAACAGCTGAATCCTTCACAACACCTACAACAACAGAAGTGTCCTCAGCGACCACTACAGTTCCTGTTGAAACATCCACCACTACAGCAGGAGAAACCACAACAGCACCACAAACTAGCGTTACAACAGCTGAATCCTTCACAACACCTACAACAACAGCAGTGTCCTCAGCGACCACTACAGTTCCTGCTGAAACATCCACCATTACAGTAGGAGAAACCACAACAGCACCACAAACTAGTGTTACAACAGCTGAATCCTTCACAACACCTACAACAACAGAAGTGTCCTCAGCGACCACTACAGTTCCTGCTGAAACATCCACCACTACAGTAGGAGAAACCACAACAGCACCACAAACTAGTGTTACAACAGCTGAATCATTCACAACACCTACAACAACAGAAGTGTCCTCAGCGACCACTACAGTTCCTGCTGAAACATCCACCACTACAGCAGGAGAAACCACAACAGCACCACAAACTACTGTTACAACAGCTGAATCCTTCACAACACCTACAACAACAGAAGTGTCCTCAGCGACCACTACAGTTCCTGCTGAAACATCCACCATTACAGTAGGAGAAACCACAACAGCACCACAAACTAGCGTTACAACAGCTGAATCCTTCACAACACCTACAACAACAGAAGTGTCCTCAGCGACCACTACAGTTCCTGCTGAAACATCCACCACTACAGTAGGAGAAACCACAACAGCACCACAAACTAGCGTTACAACAGCTGAATCCTTCACAACACCTACAACAACAGAAGTGTCCTCAGCGACCACTACAGTTCCTGCTGAAACATCCACCATTACAGTAGGAGAAACCACAACAGCACCACAAACTAGCGTTACAACAGCTGAATCCTTCACAACACCTACAACAACAGAAGTGTCCTCAGCGACCACTACAGTTCCTGCTGAAACATCCACCATTACAGTAGGAGAAACCACAACAGCACCACAAACTAGCGTTACAACAGCTGAATCCTTCACAACACCTACAACAACAGAAGTGTCCTCAGCGACCACTACAGTTCCTGCTGAAACATCCACCACTACAGTAGGAGAAACCACAACAGCACCACAAACTAGCGTTACAACAGCTGAATCGTCCACAACACCTACAACAACAGAAGTGTCCTCAGCGACCACTACAGTTCCTGTTGAAACATCCACCATTACAGTAGGAGAAACCACAACAGCACCACAAACTAGTGTTACAACAGCTGAATCGTTCACAACACCTACAACAACAGAAGTGTCCTCAGCGACCACTACAGTTCCTGCTGAAACATCCACCATTACAGTAGGAGAAACCACAACAGCACCACAAACAACTGTTACAACAGCTGGATCTTCCACAACACCTACAACAACTTCAATACCAACAGTTCCATCAACTCTTACTGGAACATCCACCACTAATGCAGCAATCACTACAACAATCATTACAACAGTGCCACAATTAACAGCTTCTACTTTGACTTCAGTCAGTTCATCTACAGCTTCTACAGTTTCTACAGCATCTACAACATCTACAGCTTCGACAGCGTCTACAACTTCTACAACCTCTACATCTTCCACAACAACTACTGCAAAAATACCTGAAGTGAAAACTGATCTGGTGTTTCGTTCTTTTGACACATTTATAGAAGCACTCAGCAATGAAAACTCAGAGGAGTTCAAGAATAGGTCTAAGCTTGTCATCGATCAGGTGAGTTCAAATCTGTTTACTGAATTTACTGGAACACACAAATGCTTTTCATGATTTTTAAACTCATAGTTAACGTAAGACACAATAAGTATGTAACCAACACTCATATATTACCATACTGTATTGTACTTGATGTCTGTAACTGTTTGTTATCTTTTCCAGCTTGAAGGAGTCTACAGACCCAAGTATGTTAACTTCCTCAGAGTGATTGTCATAGGATTCAGGTAAATATATTGCATATGCTGCTTATTTTATGTACAGTATACTGTGTGTGTGTGTGTGTGTGTGTGTGTGTGTGTGTGTGTGTGTGTGTGTGTGTGTGCGTGTGTGTGTGTGTGTGCATTTACAAATCATGATGCTTTTTGAAAATGTAAATTGCAGAAAGTTTTCTGTGATAGGGTTTGGGGATAGTATATTCAGTTTATACAGTATAAAAATCATTATGTCTATGGAATGTCCTCATAAAACACGAAAACCCAACATGTGTGTGCGTCTGTGAAAGAGAGAGAGCAAAAAACAAAGATAATCCAATAAACAATCATTTCAACATTTATATATTCTAGAGCTGGGTCAATCATCACAACAACTAAAATAGTCTTCAGCTTGGACCAACCAGTTCCATCCATTCAAGAGATTGCAAACACCCTCTTGACAGCAGTGGGAACAGGAGGTGTCAATCCACTGAACATAATTCCTGATTCAGTTTCAGTCAATGGTTCAGGTAAGCTTGATTACTCAATAGATTTATAGTCTTCAATAACATAACTATCATGGAAATAGGACACACAAAATCTTTTTTAATTTTGTATATATATATATATATATATATATATATATATATAATACTTGTTTTTTCTTATTTTCACTGGAATGAAGTAAAAAGCTTTTCTATTGGGAGATCCAATTAATTTGCATCTCTTTTTTTTTATTACAGCTTCAACAACAACTATCGCTCCTACAGTAACTACAGCTTCAAGTGGACTAAAGATTGAATCCAGTCTGCTTCAAGCAACATGCCTCATTATTATGTCAAAAATATTAAGGCTTTTACTATAGGTCCAACTAGACATGCTGTAACAAATTAAACAAAGAGCAAATTTATTTTTTTATTACATGATATATAGTATTTGCCATTGTAGCACACTCTCCAATAATGGTATAGGGCAATATAAAGATAAGCTTGATAATGCATTGTTGCACCATTAAACAGCAGGCTGTTTTCTAGGAGGGAGAAGTGGATCTTTTTCCTCATGTATTTCCTGTATGTTTTCAAATGTAAACATTATAAAAATTGTTTAGCTGTTTTGAGGATAAATACTGGTTATACAATTGATAAATATTGTAGTTGTAATATGTCATTTTATTTTAATAAAATAAAACTATTTATTAAGGTTATATGGTCTAAATTATTTTGCTTTCATGAAAAGGCAATAAAAATAAATACTTTAAATGCTAAACTATTCTTACTGTATACTGTTCAAAGTTCAAATGCAACTAGACTAAGTTTACTAAAATTTTATGTCAGAGTTTCTGTACTGTAATTAGGCTTTCATAAAGCAATACATTTGGAGAGCTGAAAGCTGGAAACTGGCTTTTTGTGTGTTGGCATTAAAACTAACAATATGTCTGGGGCGAAGTGTTTCACTCTCATGGCCACATAAACACATGTTCCAATCCAATCATTCTTTGAGGATTTTTGGATAAAGCCAATAGAAAGTTATACAAAAAACAGCCTTGTTTATAGTAGAAATAGAAAATAACTACTATAGTAGAAAATGTCTACTATAAACATGACGTGACTAGACTAGATGGCTGAAATGCAGAGCTGGTCAGATATCCACATCGCTATGATCAGATACTTTCTGAACTGCTTTCATTTTTGTTGTGTGCACATATTTATAGAAACACTACTCTCAGTAGCGTGGGCAGGGTTGGGATGTTGTATATTGCTCTAAAAATTATTTCAAACTTTGTTTCACCCTAAACAAATTAGAAAAAGAACTTTCCAGTGAATATATCGGGCCTTGGGTCAATTTCATCCGATGCCTTTTTGTCTGAGTCCGTTTTGTCCGATACCTTTTTCTCAGAGTCCATTTCGTACAACCTAATTGTATGAGACCTGACACCTGACATCGTTTTTTCTGGCATGGCGCCTTTTCGTTGTATGACTGAGGTCTAAGGATGTCCTAAAATGTACACCGTATAGCTGCTATTCTTCTTTTTGAAAGTTGTAAAAACACTATTGTGGAGTTTTTCTTTTGCTATTTGAGCAAATGGAAACACAAAACATATATTTAATGTATTCTTTCATTCACCGCTATAGAATTTTACCCAACTATGACGACTTCCGCTTCTGAGAAACCCGGAAAAGGGTCTATAACCTTAAATTCTGACGCACCTGTAAATCTAAATGTGACTGACAGCTAACAATTAGAGCTAAAATCACAGAGGGTCTGTATTCATGTTAAATGGTTCACACCAAAAATGGAGATTCTGCTATTATTTAGTCACCCTGGTGTTGTTTCAGTCCAGAGAGTAAAACCATAGAAATTCAACTGACTTTCGAACTATCGTCTATTTCTAGAAACTAGATTATAAAATGGTTTGTCCAGTCCTTGATTCTGATTGGTCAGTAGCTGTGTTTGTAGTAACAATAGCTATGACGCTTCACCCAAAGGTTTTATGTAAAACAATGACAAAATTTGCATTTAGGAGATATAAGCATTCAAAACTTACAGTCTCTCACTTCCGCTAAAATGGATCATGCATTTTCATGACACCACCAAGTACAGGTCTCTGTAGGACATTAATGATTGATGGGTGAGGCCATAAACAGAGGGGCGTTTTTGAGAGCGTTACCTGATTTGCCCACATCAGAGTGTGGGTAGGGTTTAGGGGTGGGGTCGGGGGAAGGGGATCATTTTCATTGCATGAAATATAAACACCCACCAGTTTGAAAACACCCGCAAATACAGAAATGCCCACTTTTGTTGCGCAGAGACCTCATACTCGACACCACCGCGGACTTCAGCTTCTCAGATCTTCTGTCCAATCAAATGCTCTCTAGAATATAAAGCGTCCTGCCCCCTACATTATAAATAGATGCTGAAGCCGTCAGTCACTTGTTCACACATTTACTATTTTCCACATAGTGCATATGGGGGATAGGGAACGATTAAGACAGTGTAGGCTACATATGCTTTCCATTGAGGCGAATTAAGTCTGGTTTCACATTAGTGTCATGCAAACCGCAGCGCACAGTCTGCTCCGGTCCAGTCTCACTCAAACAGTCTTTGCCACCATCTGACTTTTCCTAGTCTGTTTTTAGTTGATATCCATGAGATGACCCATTATATTGCTGTTATATAGCCTACATATATTTGCTATAATATTTGTATATGAATAACCGTTTTATAAAAGCAATAAGCCCTGTGAATTTATAACAGCTAAGGGTGTACTCTGCTCGGCGTCATGCCTAACAAATGCCCCTTAGCTGTTATAAATTCACTGTCAATTACGGCTTCTTGGGGCTTATTGCTTTAATATCATATACACTTGGAGGGGCAGCGCTTTTGACCTGGACCAGTATTAAAAAAAAATATTGTTTCATTGTGAATGTTGTTTTATTAACAATAAAAGTAGTTTTCTTTTCTACATTCAGTTTTTCATGATTCCAAGTCCAACTGCATTGTGCAAGTTCGCCAGCAGTCAGCGCTTTTGTTCCCTGAATATCTCCGGGTTTGTCATATTCAAATCTTATCTGCAGTCATCCTGTTTGGTTGGTCAAGTCGAAGTATGGAACGAAACATGAAATTTGTTGATGAAGTTGATTGAAATATTTGCTGAAAATACAAATATCCTGATTATGGGGTTTTATATCTTTTTCTTATTTGATTTGTAAATTGATATGAAAATTAACAACTTGCTTGTTATTTTAAGTATTATGACATTAATGAAAAATTACAGTAATTCACATATTTTTTACAGAAAATTGACTGTATTTTTTCTGTTTTCTTAAATTATCTTATTTAAATTAGAATATTTTACTTTAATTGTAAGGTTTTTGTTTGGCAGCCGTAGCTGACAGTCATTGACCATTTTTTTACGTTTTTTTTTTTTTTTTTTTTTTTTTTTTTTTTACAGTGTAGCGGTTTTGCAAGGAAAACCAATTGTGTTGAAATGTTTGAATCCTGGAATGGAAAAAAAAAGTCAGAAAGTAGAAATTTAATCTGATATTCTTTATTGTGGGATTTCAATAAAGTTCCGCATTGCTACTGTAATGAATATTCAATGAATAAAAAGGGAAAAACTCAGTATATTGGACACTGGCTGCTATAGATGAAAGATAATTACATTTTGCTGGTGAACGATCAATTCGCTGTCATTCAAAATCCACTGATTATTTGAAATCTTCTCAATGTGGATTTTATCCCTACAATTTCGTGTCGTTTTAAATAGCCTATGTATCTTATTATTATTATTATTTACATTCTCACTTGCGTAGATTTGTTTATGAAGACATTATACAACATCACTTTTAAGTTCCAGCAAGTGTTCCAACAAGCATCACAAAAAGTTTTGGGTGTTCACCTGTATATGCACCACACCCAAGGATTCATGTGTTAGACTTGATTGTAATGAGAAGAATGACAACCACTTCTCTTGACTTGATAAGAAAAGATGGCACTTAAAATAAAATGACAGTACTTATCAGGGGAGCGGGAAGATGGGGCGGTTCACCACATTTGAATAAGAAACAATATCGATTCTATAAAACAAGTCAAAACTCCGCGAAGCACAACACGCCTAGAGAACACTCGTTTAAACAGCATAGCTTACACACCGGAACATTTGACTGCACATCACATTTTTGACATTATTAATAGCCTACTGATTGCAATCGTAATGCAACATGTCGGTCTACAGGACATAAATTATGCTTTTAAATAAAAGGGTTACTGAGCAGTTAACACTGGCATATACAATAAAAATGAACACAAAAAAACCTGCCTACTATACAAGACTAGGTGGACTTGCACTCAGGGGTAGAAGCGAACAAATCTTTTTTCTTAATTTCTTATTTATTTTTTCTTTCTTTCCTAATTTGTTGGTTTTCCTATTACTACCAAACAACACATTTCAAGAAGATTCTTTCAAAAGGAAATTTGTCATCTCTTCGATTATGTATACATCTAATCTTGTGAAACTGTAAGCTCACCGAATTTTTCAGAAACCTTTAATAGCCCTATAACCATTTTCATGTAATAAAAACTCCTATAGGAGTTTTAAAAAATATTTGTAAAAAAAACCTATAGGCTGTAGTCACAATTGAAAACAAATTAGGTGAACATTAGGACTTAGGAATTAGAAAACGTAAAAATTAAATGATAGTAAGTTCCAATGTCCACCGATTTGGTTTTCAGGTGTATTTTTATTTTTATCTTTACGAGAACATTTTTCTTTAGGCCTGTACCATATAAAAGACATTTTGCGTCAATGAAATTTTATGTCAAATATTCTTTTAAAGCCGTTAATTAGTTGTCCGTCTGAATTATTACAGTTGTTATAAGTCTAGAATTTTTTACGCCGTTTCATTGAGAAATAACTGAGGGAACACTTTCTGAGAAACGTCAAGGAAGCTAGTGAAACTATGTGTCAGAATGTGAGGAATGCTTAGGTAAACCTGGTGTCTTTTGTTTTGGACTGTTTTGATTTCACATGTTAGTAATCATGATTAGTTGACGTAGGCTATGATCCTTAAAAAGAACGTTTTGCACAATCATCTATATTTTCGCAATCTGCCCTATATTCATGAAACTTTGTTTTTTTATGTTATTCTTGTTTTTTTTTTTAATAGTGTGAACATGTGTAACTTCATTTTCCATTTTTCCAGTAATATCGACAAATTCAGAGATTTTTTCTTAAACCAAATTGTGTATGCAAGTGTTAAGAAATTGCTCTGTCCCGCGAATTTTGGCCAGATTTAAAATAATTATTGATTGAAATAAAATAAAAACAGTGATATAACCATGATATGTGAATGACATACATTTATAGGCCTAATTAAAAAAATGTGAAACAACAAGGGTTCATCAAGTATTTTAAGTTTCTATAAATAAGCCTGGCTATAATTCATTGTTCCGCAGTCCAGACACTTCAAACAGCCATTATATACAAAAGATATTACAAAAACAGTCACGGTGACTGCAAGGGACATTCCAAACAGCTTATCTGTCAATATCAGTGAAACAATAAACCACAATCAGGACGTCACTGAGTGTGCTATTTAAGAAGAAGCGCCACAGGTGGAGAAGTTAAAAGCTGGAGTTAAAGACACGGTGGCAACAGCGGATTACCAATCTAGGTGTTCATCATAAAAATAATCTACCCAAGAATTGGTAAGGATATTTTATTTCACAAAAATATATTTGTGTTAATTATAATCATATTATAAAGTATAGTTTTTATTGCTGGAAATATCGCAAAACATACATAACAATTAAAGCATTACTATAATAATGGCATATGAAATGTAATATGATAAAATGTTACAGTGTTCATGCTGTGTGGTCTGTGATTTGTGCAATTCCACAAAACTGGAAGATTTTCTGAACATATATAGAGGGGACTGGGGATGAAAGTAACACCTTTTGTTTGAGCATGGTAACCCAGTGGTTGTTTGTGCTAGATCTCTCAAAATTTGATAGCCACATTTGTCTAATACAAATATATCTTACTTGAATGTGTACTACACAATCACAGATTATGTGAGTTAATGTCATACACAAAGAGATGTCATACCCCACTACTGGTGTGAGTTGTAACACTACACTGTAAAAAAAAAAAAAAAAATCAAAATTTTGTGGAAAATTACTGTGACATTTTCTTTGATTTTAAATGGTTGATTTTATTAATTATTACGATCAAATACCTTCACTTTAAAAAAATATTATTAAAAAAAAAATGATTGGCAGCAGCGGACCGTAAAATTAAAGTAAAATATCCTAATTTAAATAAACCAAAAAACACTGTTATTTTACAGGTATTTCCTGATTTGATTCAAATGACTGGCAACAACAGAACATTAAACACATTAAAGATCTGTTAATCTCTCAATATCTCAGCATCATTGTTGAGATTCATACGTTGATTCTTGATGTCTGTGTGAGCTCGATAAAACGTTTTCTGCATAATGATTTAATAATATTGTTTATAGCGTAATATTAGTTTATAGTATCACCGCAGTGCAGTAGCATTGGTATGTGAAATTACAACTAATATTAAACAATTTAGTCAGAGTTCAGACTCTAGTATCAGTGAACCAGACAACTTCATGATGACGCATCACTTAAAAAGCGACCAACGTCATCATATCTCAGCGTTTCTATTTTATTTTTATTTTCTCAATAACAAACGTGAAACACGCAGTTAAAGAAATACTAATGTTAAAGAGTCAAGGGTCAAGAGCCCAACTAAAGCAAGCACTGACCACCAGAATGGTGACTTCAAACTTTATTATTTTATTCAATATATCATCAACATCTAAAGTTAGAAACAATTCAGCATCTATGTATAAAACAACAGCGTCTTTTCTGCAAGAGTGTTTTGCACTTTTTTTAAATTAGGATATTTTACGTTTATTTTATAGACTTTGATTGACAGCCCGTTGCTGAAAGTCATTGTTTTTTTTTTTTTTTTTTTTTTTTTTTTTTTGCAGTGAAGGTGTTTTATTGTAATAATTCAGGGAATACCTGTAAAATAACAGTGTTTTTCTTTAGAACAATTTTAACAAACATTTCTGTTAAAGTTTTTTACACTTTATTTAAATTAGAATATTTTACTTTAATTTTAAGGTTTTTGTTTGGCAGCCGTAGCTGACAGTCGCTGACCGTACGATTAATTTTTTTTACAGTGTAGCTGGGAATAGATGTAGAATAAGTTTTGAATAAAGTGAACAATTTAAAGTGACAAAAACATTGTATTGTATTACTTTTATTACTTTGAATTTAGCACAAACAACTGCTGTGTGCGTGTGTGTGTTTGTGTGTCATACTGTATTCCTGTCACATAAGGGTTCAGTCACAAGCTATGTTGCCACCCACCTATTTTTCATGTGAATTTTGGGACATTTTTGGGGACATTTTGGGATCACAAAAAACAAAAACAAACAAACAACAAAACGCTTGATGGAAATGCCAAGTTGCGCATAATGCTAAAAATGCGCTCACGCACACACACACGCGCGTATGTGCTCAATCGAGGCAGATAATGGTTTTATGCAATAGGAAGACATGCACATAAACTACGGTGGAAACACATTTATCATAAATCCCTCAATGCGCAACAAAAAACTGACTTTGCCTTAGCAGGGGATGTGATTGATAACTGGATTTATTGGAATCATCATAAGGGGTTGGTTGTAACATTTTTAATGAACTGTTACAACTATCCTCACCCTAAACAGCCATAACATAGCTAACTGTTCTAGCAAATGGGTTTGAAGTTAGCATGAATGCAAAGCATCAAAATAAACTAGAGAAACAGCTGTTATATTATGTAGGTCAAATAACTCTATCTACAGTACAGTGATTGCTAGGCAAAATAAATAAATAAATAAATGAAATTATAATAATAAAAATCTTAATTAAAAAAATTACTTTCTTTCCTAAAAATCATTTTTGGTCATAAAATCTACAGTTTTGCTCACAGTCACATGCCACTTAATATAATCAGTTACTACCCAGTACTGTATGTATAAATGTATGTGTGTGTGTGTTCTTTGCAGACTCTTATTATCACCACTGGACTCTTCCCAGAATGGAGAGAAAAGCTTTGATTATCATCTGCATTTTTATTGGTAGGTAAAATGAAAATCATACCTGAAAAAAAAAAAAATAATAATAATAATTCTTCAATTTGCTTGTACGTAAAATATACTGTACATGTGGAAAATATGAAAAAAAAAACTTTAACAGTACACTAACTTTTTGTTTTCTCTAGCAACAATACAAAATGCAACAACTCAGACCACAACAACAGATTCAACATCATCACCATCATCTGTTAGTACAGCTTCTTTAGACACTTCTACAGCAATGTCATCAGCAGTCACAACAACTCTTGCTGAAACATCCACCAGTACTACAGTAACCACAATACCACCACAAACAACAGCTGAATCCTCCACAACACCTACAACAACAGAAGTGTCCTCAGCAACCACTACAGTTCCTGCTGAAACATCCACCATTACAGTAGGAGAAACCACAATAGCACCACAAACTAGTGTTACAACAGCTGAATCCTCCACAACACCTACAACAACAGAAGTGTCCTCAGCAACCACTACAGTTCCTGCTGAAACATCCACCACTACAGTAGGAGAAACCACAACAGCACCACAAACTAGTGTTACAACAGCTGAATCCTCCACAACACCTACAACAACAGAAGTGTCTTCAGCGACCACTACAGTTCCTGCTGAAACATCCACCATTACAGTAGGAGAAACCACAACAGCACCACAAACTAGCGTTACAACAGCTGAATCCTTCACAACACCTACAACAACAGCAGTGTCCTCAGCGACCACTACAGTTCCTGTTGAAACGTCCACCACTACAGCAGGAGAAACCACAACAGCACCACAAACTAGTGTTACAACAGCTGAATCCTTCACAACACCTACAACAACAGAAGTGTCCTCAGCGACCACTACAGTTCATGTTGAAACATCCACCACTACAGCAGGAGAAACCACAACAGCACCACAAACTAGTGTTACAACAGCTGAATCATCCGCAATACATACAACAACAGAAGTGTCCTCCGCGACCACTACAGTTCCTGCTGAAACATCCACCATTACAGTAGGAGAAACCACAACAGCACCACAAACTAGCGTTACAACAGCTGAATCATTCACAACACCTACAACAACAGCAGTGCCTTTAGCGACCACTACAGTTCCTGCTGAAACATCCACCATTACAGTAGGAGAAACCACAACAGCACCACAAACTAGCGTTACAACAGCTGAATCATTCACAACACCTACAACAACAGCAGTGCCTTTAGCGACCACTACAGTTCCTGCTGAAACATCCACCATTACAGTAGGAGAAACCACAACAGCACCACAAACTAGCGTTACAACAGCTGAATCATTCACAACACCTACAACAACAGCAGTGCCTTTAGTGACCAGTACAGTTCCTGCTGAAACATCCACCACTACAGCAGGAGAAACCACAACAGCACCACAAACTAGCGTTACAACAGCTGAATCCTTCACAACACCTACAACAACAGAAGTGTCTTCAGCGACCACTACAGTTCCTGCTGAAACATCCACCACTACAGCAGGAGAAACCACAACAGCACCACAAACTAGCGTTACAACAGCTGAATCCTTCACAACACCTACAACAACAGCAGTGCCTTCAGCGACCACTACAGTTCCTGCTGAAACATCCACCATTACAGCAGGAGAAACCACAACAGCACCACAAACTAGCGTTACAACAGCTGAATCCTTCACAACACCTACAACAACAGCAGTGCCTTCAGCAACCACTACAGTTCCTGCTGAAACATCCACCATTACAGCAGGAGAAACCACAACAGCACCACAAACTAGCGTTACAACAGCTGAATCCTTCACAACACCTACAACAACAGCAGTGCCTTCAGCGACCACTACAGTTCCTGCTGAAACATCCACCATTACAGCAGGGGAAACCACAACAGCACCACAAACTAGCGTTACAACAGCTGAATCATTCACAACACCTACAACAACAGCAGTGCCTTCAGCGACCACTACAGTTCCTGCTGAAACATCCACCATTACAGCAGGAGAAACCACAACAGCACCACAAACTAGCGTTACAACAGCTGAATCCTTCACAACACCTACAACAACAGCAGTGCCTTCAGCGACCACTACAGTTCCTGCTGAAACATCCACCACTACAGCAGGAGAAACCACAACAGCACCACAAACTAGCGTTACAACAGCTGAATCATTCACAACACCTACAACAACAGAAGTGTCCTCAGCGACCACTACAGTTCTTGCTGAAACATCCACCATTACAGCAGGAGAAATATCACTTACATCAATATCAACACAATCTTCAACAGCCACATCAACTCTTCCTGAAGCATCCACCACTAGTGCTGGAGTTACCTCTACAGCACCACAATCAACAGCTACTCTTACTTCAACTGTACTCTCTTCAAAGGCATTTGAAAGTACAACTGTTAGTTCAGCCACAATATCAGCAGCAACCACAACAGGACCCTCAGCATATATGACAACTGAAGTGCCCACAACTACTGTAAATACAGTTTCAATCAATATTTCAGGTAAGCTGTTTTTTTTTTTTTTTTAATGTGCTTCTATTGTTTTGACTAGAATTAAGCAAAAATAAAGGTTAATACCCTATATTTTGTCTATATGGAGTTCCAACTAATAATCTTTTTTTTTTGTTTTTTTTGGCTACAACAGCCATTCCTTCTACAGCTTCTACAACATCTACAGCTTCGACAGCTTCTACAGCATCTACTGCATCTACATCTTCCACAACAACTACTGCAAAAATACCTGAAGTGAAAACTGATCTGGTGTTTCGTTCTTTTGACACATTTATAGAAGCACTCAGCAATGAAAACTCAGAGGAGTTCAAGAATAGGTCTAAGCTTGTTATTGATCAGGTGAGTTCAAATCTATTTACTGAATTTACTGGAACACACAAATTATACTTTTCTTGATATTTAAACTCATAGTTAACAGAAAAGACAACAATTATGTAACCAAGAATCATATATTGTCATACTCTATTGTAATTGATGTCTGTAATTGTTTCTGTTCCAGCTTGAAGGAGTCTACAGACCCAAGTATGTTAACTTCCTCAGAGTGATTGTCGTAGGATTCAGGTAAATACAGCATATTGGAATGCTGCTTAT
Organism: Elopichthys bambusa; assembly: GCA_037101425.1. Taxonomy (NCBI): domain Eukaryota; kingdom Metazoa; phylum Chordata; class Actinopteri; order Cypriniformes; family Xenocyprididae; genus Elopichthys; species Elopichthys bambusa. The sequence goes on from CM074436.1 coordinate 35,091,300, forward strand.
TTTATGTGTACTCTCTCTCTCTTTCTCTCTCTCTCTCTCTCTCTCTCTCTCTCTCTCTCTTTCTCTCTCTCTCTCTGTGAGTGAAAAAAAAAAGAAAAGAAAACGTAATAAACTTAAGCTAACATAATAATTTCAACATTTATATATTCCAGAGCTGGGTCAATCATCACAACAACAGAAATATTCTTCAGTCTTAAACAACCTGTCCCATCTGTTCAAGAGATTTCAAACACCCTCTTGACAGCAGTGGGAACAGGAGGTGTCAATCCACTTAACATAATTCCTCAGTCAGTTTCAGTCAATGGTTCAGGTAAGCTCAATTACTCCATAGATGGAAATTTGGAACACAAAACCTTTTTTTTATTATTTTTTTTCTTTCTCTCTAACGATTTAGGATTTATCTATATTTGTTCTAGTTTTTTTTTTTTCTCATTTTCACTGAAATAAAGCAAAAAAAAAAAAACGTAGCTCTGTATGCAGATCAAACTAATATGCATATCTTTTATTTCAGCTACAACTATCGCTCCTACAGTAACTACAACTTCAAGCGGATTAAAGACTGAATCAAGTCTGCTTCAAGCAACATGCCTCATTATTATGTCTAAGATATTAATACATTTCATATAGATTCCTTAATAATATATCAACCAAACAAGAGAGTACAACTAGACAGGCTGTAACAAATTAAACAAAGAGCAAATGTATTTATTATGTGAAATATAGTATTTTCCATTGTAGCACACTCAAATAATGGTATAAGGCGATATAAAGATAAGCTTGATCATGTATTTTTTCTCAAGAATATATTTGCAGATATTCATTTAACAGCGGGCTGTTTTCTATGAGGGAGAAGTCGATCTTTTTCCTCATGTATTTCCTAATGTATGTTTTCAAATGTAAACATTGTAAAAGCTGTTTGTTTATTTGTTTTAAGGATAAATACTGGTTACACTTTGTTGTCTAGTAAGTTGCAATTGCAATATGTCATATTTTATTTTAATCAAATAAAAATATTTATTAAGTTTATATCGTCCAAAATATTTTGCTCTCATGAAAAGAGAATACTTACTGTATGTATTCTTACTGTATCTACAGCTTCTTACTGTATACTGTTCAATGTTTAAATGCAACTAGACTTTTTATGTCAGAAATTTTATGTCAGAGTTTCTGTACTGTAAGTAAGCTTTCATAAAGCATTACAATTGGAAAGCTGTTGAAAACAGGCTTTTTGTGTATACTGTTGATAAGAGTTGTGTAACGAAATTAAAGGCTCTCGAAAGAAGAAGACAGGAATGGGCAAACAGTAAACGTAAAGTTTAATCACAAAATAAACACAACAAAATGAAAGTAAAGCATATAAGGCCTGGTCCTCTCTTGTCCTTCACTGTTGTTACTCTTCTTTATATGATTTCGAAGCTCCTCCGTGGGACTTGAGACCGGTGTGGCACACAGGTGATGCTCGTTAGCAGTCACGCCACCGGCCTCGCTCCGCTCCCACGGCTCTCTGCCCCACCCTGCTTGCAACATACTCCCATCTTTCTCCGTTCTCACTCTGCCTGCTCCTCCCCACATGCTGCAATGAATTACGGTCCTTGTGTGGGCCGTATCTGTTTGCCAGATCTGAGCCACAAGCAGGCCACAGCAATGCCACATGTCAGCCAAGATCAAAGAAATAAACCTAAACTGGACCTTATCTGAGCCACAAAATCTATGTATATTAAATATATAGAGTGATCTCAGCCTTAATAAGCCTGTTAACAAGCAGAATCACTGAAGGAAAGAAGAGAACAGAAAAAGAGATGAGCAGAAACACAAGAACTACAACTTCAGCCACAGCCTTAGATGAAATCAACTGAAGATGAAAGACATTAAATCCCTCAAGATCTCAACATAGGATGGTTAAACAACTCCACAAACAGCATTACCAGCTTCACTTATTACTAATAAGATTGACTTTATTTATGTTAGGCATCTACAAAAGTTGTTATTGAAAATTAATTATCAACAGGAAGACAAATATGCCTAATATATAGAAAGTTTATACTACACTAAACATGTGTCTGCTCAATACATTAATCAGCTGTAGTTACAGAAGGGAAACAGTTTTAAAAGCAGAGAAAGACATTCAAGGAAGCCAGTGAGACAGGTGTCAGAATGTGTAGATATCATGATCAGTTGATCATAATTAAAGTGTAAGTGCACACCAGCTATGAATCCAAATTTTTCAGTCTTCTAGTCTGTGGTAGTCTCAAGTTGCAAATTAACTAATATTTTGAGTAAAAGTACTTTTTTTTTTTTTTTTTGGAACAGTGTGTATGTAATTTCAATGTTTTAAATATCCATAAAATAATATTGACAAATTCAGAGAGTTATATACCAAACTTAGTTTGCAAGTATTGTATGAAATTGCAGTCCCTCAAAATGTTAATAACATTTGATTGAAATTATTAAATTAATGAAAACCATGAGATAACCATATTTAAATATTGTAAGTATGTCAAGTAAAAAAAAAAAAAAAAAGAAAGAAATTATTTAACATTTAGTTTTTATAAGTAAGGCTGGCTATAATAAATTGCGCAAACTAGACACTTTAGACAGCTTCAATAAAATAAAATAAAAACATCTGCCAAGGTGTAATGCATTGCTTGTGTAGGAAACACACGACAAAGAAGATACATTCAAATAAGTATTTACTTGGCAATCCAACGGGAGGTACAGGAACAGGCATGAACACAATACAACACAATAGACATACAAGACCGGACCCTGTGGTGAGGATGGTGGCTGCTTAACTAGGGAGTGCTGATGAGAGGTGATGACTTGCAGGTGCCGGTGATTGGAGATAGTGTGCAGGTGAGGAATGGGAGGGATGCTGGGAAATGTAGTGCCGGTGCTGGTGACTGAGCTGGTGACTGTGACAGTACATCCCCCTTCGGCGAGGCGCGTCCAAAGGAGAGGGCCGGAGGGGGTCCTAGAGGTGGATGGAGTGAAGGTGAGATGGAAGATGCTGGAGGTGGCTCAGGAGGAGGATGGTTGAGCTGGAGGATAAGCCAGGTGGTGGCCCAGTCCCCAGCCAGTATGGTGGACCACGGCAGCGGCGCTGAAGGGAGGAGCCATGGTGGTGACGGCTTCTGTGCCACCTTGGGGACTAACGGAGGTGACGTCGCTGATGGAGGACGAACCCATGGCGCAGATGAAGGGCTGATGGACTGGATCGATGCCGACGACCCAGACGACCATGACGGAGATGCAGCAATGATCCTCCGAGATGGATGCAGGGATCCGGAGCGCTGAGGTGTAGCTGGAGCGACCGAGGGCGGAGGCGGAGTCTGAGGGAGGGCGGAGCTAGCCAGAGCAGTAGGGGTAGAGGGCCGGAGAGCAATGGAAGTCCGACCCGGGTGAAGCCAACAGTCCGTGGAAGCTCCGCAAAGCCGAAAGCTCGGCGGTCCCCACAGACATCAAGGGAAGGAGGAGCGCAGGTGGAGGAGTCAGGGCGACGGGTTGAGGTGGAGAAACAAGGACAGAAGTCGGAGGCAGAGCCACGGGATCCTCACGCCCAGAAGGAGGTGGCTCACAGTAGGCCCGCGATGTAACCACGTCACTGAGAGGAGATAACGGTGCTACAGCAGGACTGATGGGGGGCAGCTCGGGCAGGACAGCAGACGTGGCTGGGGTCTGGGAAGAAGGCTGGGACGACGAGCTGACCGAAACATCTAGGAGTGGATGTGGGAGAGGGAGGCTGGGTGGGACCAGTGAGTCCGTGTGGGCGGGGCTTCTGACCAGCCCTTCGTCTCTGACAACTACTTACTCAGCGCTGGATGGGACTGCTGACTCTGACCTCTCCTCAGATGGATACCCCTCAAGCTCCGGAGTGATGTCATGCTCGGCCATACTCCATCTGTGGTGGGTCTCTGACTAGAACGGGGCTAGGCTGGGCTCTGGATCGGGGCTGTTTGCTCTCCAGACACCTCAACACGGTTTCCCTCCAGTTCAAGCTGGAGGTTTCTGGGAGGTTGCTGGGGCTGTGGAAATTCCCCCCGATCCGGAACAAGGTTTTTAGGATTGCATCCTCCAGCTGGCTGGTGACGGCAAGGTGAAAAAACAGGGATCTGAAGGACAGAAAGCCACGTTGATGAATCTTTCCCATTCTTCCATGGTAGGTCCGGTCTTCTGTAACGAGTTGCTTGTGTAGGAAACACGCGACGAAGAAGATACAATCAAATAAGTCTTTACTTGGCAATCCAATGGGAGGTACAGGCATGAACACAACAGAACACAACACAACACAATAGACATACGAAACTGGACCCTGTGGTGAGGATGGTGACTGCTTAACTAGGGAGTGCTGATGAGAGGTGATGACTTGCAGGTGCCGGTGAAAGGAGATCGTGTGCAGGTGAGAAACGGGAGGGACGATGGGAAATGTAGTGCCGGTGCTGGAGACTGAGCTGGTGACTGTGACACAAGGGACAATTACGTTTACTTTGTTTGTTCATTTCAAAGAAGGAAGCAAACAGGACATTATTTTGTGTTATATAAGAGGCAGGAATGCTGCAGGTGATTCAGGAGAAGTGAAAACTAGTAGAATAACTAGTAGCCCTACTTACAGTTTTTTTCAACTGCTTACACACAAAATCCTTACTTGTCACACAGTTTCTGAAACCTGACACACAGACACCAGAACAACACACCAAATCTGTAAAGCCATACACTAATTCTAGGCCTTCGACTCAGTTTTTAATTTCATAAAACACTTTGCAAAACACAACACACAATTCTCTATGTAACACACAAAAATCTAACAGGAAGTATCTTGATTTCCTTTTTCAAACACAACCATTGTTTCTGTCCATTACACATGGTTGATGTATTTCTTTTCTTTCGTACTGTAATACTGTATTCACAACCAAAAATGCTTATAGTGAAAAAATAAATAGTTTGGTTTCAATCTTGTTTTCGTGTTTACCGTGAATTGTTCAACATCCTTCTGCCAATTACTTTCAATCTTGTACAGAAATGTACATAGGAGCTCATAAAAGAAGAGCTTTAGGTTTTGAATAACTGTGTATATATGATTTATCTAAAAATAGAATATTATGGCAAAGGTGTTTGCAACGTAAGACAAATGTTTGCTTTTGAGATGTGTTTGTGATATTTTGAATGCAGTGCTTCATTTTGCTAGAGATGTGAGGCATTTTGCATTTTGTGTGTGCAGTTCTTGGATTTGTGTGTACACTTTTGAAGAAAAAAAAAGAGGCAAAGTTTTGAAAATGTGTGTTAACAGTTGAAAAAAACTGCAATTACATTCAATGATAAAATGTATCATACCATATTATATGTGTTTATTGTAACTGTCTGTTATTTGTTATAGATAGAGGCAATCTACAGACTGAACTATCCTTCTTTTAATAGGAGCACTTGGCTAAAGTGACCAGATTGTCATATTAAAAAAGAAATAGCATTACACTGTTTTTGAAAATTATATTCCAGAGCTGGATCAGTCATTACCGATACAGAACTCACCTTCAACAATACGCTGTATGTGCCATCACCTACTGAAATTGCCAGCTCATTATTGAGTGACACAGCAACTGTCGATGCCCTGAACATAACTTCTAATTTGATCAAAGTTAATGGTACAGGTGGTTCTGAAATCACATGAGAGAAAAAAAATGTGTAAAGAATTTCTTGTTTTACATGTGGAATGCAAGTACAGTCTTACAGAAATAAGGATGGTACAAAATAAACCTACATACTATCAGCTGAACTGGAAGTTAATTGAACATGATACAGTGACATTTCTTTTGCCAATGTTAAAATGAGTTCTAATCTAACTTTATCACCATTTTCTAATATCAGAATTTACATTTGCTGAACCAACAACAACAGTGTCCTCAGCAGACACAACAACTCTTACTGGAACAACCATGACTGCATCAGATACCACACTGTCTACTTCAGCCACTCCCTCTTAAACTGCTTTTCATAGTACAACTGTTAGTACAGGTGAAGTATCCAGAAATTCCAGCAACTTTGACACCAACAGGCTCTTCCACAGTCCCAACAAATTTTACTGGAATATCCACCACTAGTACAGTAATCACTACAATAGCTTCTCAAACCACATTGTCTACTTTATCTAGTCCCTCTTCAACTGCTTTTCATAGTACAACTGTTAGTACAACAGAAACATCCACAACATCAACAGGTTCTTCCACAGTCTCATCAACTCTTACTGGAACATCCACCACTAGTGCAGCAATCATTACAACAGTGCCCCCATCAACAGCTTCTACTTTAACTTCAGTCACTGCATCTTCACCAGACTTTGAAAGTACAACTATTAGTACAACCGCAGCATCCACAACACCAGTAACAGGATCCTCTGCTGGAACAACAACTCTTTCTATATCCAGCAGTAGTACACCAATTACCACTACAACACCACAATCAACAGTCAGTTCCTCTTCACCAGCCTCTGAAAGTACAACTGTTAGTACAGTCAAAACATCCACAACACCATCAATAACATCAGGACCCTCAACAGCCATAGCAGGTCTTGTTGGCACATCCACCACTACAGTTGCCGCAACAGTAACACAAACATTGGCTTCTAAGTTTACTTTGCCAACAACTTCTTTAACTGCCACTGAAAGTACAACTCTTGGTACAGGTGAAACATCCACAACACATATCAACATAATCTTCAACAGCCACATCAACTCTTCCTGGAGCATCCACCACTAGTGCTGGAGTTACCTCTACAGCACCACAATCAACAGCTACTCTTACTTCAACTGTACTCTCTTCAAAGGCATTTGAAAGTACAACTGTTAGTTCAGCCACAATATCAGCAGCAACCACAACAGGACCCTCAGCATATATGACAACTGAAGTGCCCACGACTACTGTAAATACAGTTTCAATCAATATTTCAGGTAAGCTCCATTATGCAATAGATCTTTAAAAAATATAGTCTTCTATAACTTTACTGAAATAAGTATAGGATACACAAAACCCCATGTTTGTACTAACGTTTCTCTCTTGTTTTGATTAGAATGAAGGGGGGGGGGGGGGTTAAGACCCTATAGTTTATCTGTATAGAGTTCCAACTAATTTGGCATCTTTTTATTACAGATTTGGCTACAACAGTCATTCCTTCTACAACATTTACAGCTTCAACTGCTTCAGCTTCAACAGCTTCTACAACCTCTGCAACTTCTACAGCAACTACTGCAAAAATACCTGAGGTGAAAACTGACCTGGAGTTTCACTCTTCTGACATATTTGTAAATGCACTAAGCAATTCAAGCACTGAGGAGTTCAAGAGTAGGTCTAAGCTTGTTAAGGACCAGGTGAGTTCAAATCAATACACCAACAAACTTTTCTTGATTTATAAATAGTTAACAGAAGAGAACAATTATTCAACCAACACTCATCTATTGCCATATTGTAACTGATGTCTGTAATTGTTTCTGTTCCAGCTTGAAGGAGTCTACAGACCCAAGTATGTAAACTTCCTCAGAGTGGACATCAGAGAATTCAGGTAAATACAGCATATTGCAATTCTGCTTATTTATGTGTACTGTGTGTGTGTGTGTGTGTGTGTGTGTGTGTGTGAGAGAGAGAGAGAGAGAGAGAAAGAGAGTGAGAGTGAGAGAGAAAGAACAAAAATGAAAGAAAACTGAATTTTTAAAGCTAACATAATCATTTCAACATTTACATATTCCAGCCCAGGGTCAATCATCACAACAATAGAAATAGTCTTCAGCTTCGACCAACCAGTTCCATCCGTTCAAGGGATTTCAGACACTCTCTTGACAGCAGTGGGAACAGGAGGTGTCTGTCAGAGAAATAAGAATAGGACACACACACTATTTTTTGCTCTAACATTTTAGTATTTATCTATAATTGTTCTTGTTTTTTCTGACTTTCACTGGAATGAAGTGAATGGAGAAGGGAGATCTAATTTGCATATCTTTTATTTCAGCTTCAACTACAACTATCGCTCTTACAGTAATTACAACTTCAAGCAGATTAAAAATTGAATCAAGTCTGCTTCAAGCAACATGCCTCATTATTATGTCTAAAATATTAAGACTTTTCCTATAGATCCCTAATATATCAACCAAGCATGAGCGTACAAGAAGACAAGCAGTTTTAAATTCTAATATTGCAATATGTCATTTTATTTTAATCAAATAAACATGGATTTATATGATCCACATTTTTTTGCTTTCATGAAAAGACTACACAAATGTTAAATATGGCTTCTTACTGTACACTGTTCAATGTTCAAATGCAATAGACTCAGTTTACTAAAATTTTAATATTAGGCTTTTATAAAGCAATACATTTGGAGAGCTGTAAGCTGAAAAACTGACATTTCTTGTGTATTGTTGATAAAAGTTGACAATAATAATATGTCTGGGATGATTTCACAAGTATTTCGCTCTCATGGCCACATAAACACGTTTTTTGCAGCTATTCAAAAGGAATTGCAAAAATAGCAAGTTGTATAGGTGTGACATGTCAGGTCCTGCCTTGAAAGTCTTGTCTGTCTTGTCTCTGTTCAATGTTTCTTTGTGTGTCTTGTGCCTAAACACAAGGCTTTGTCTTTGTTGGTGTTGGTCATGTGCTCCTTTTGGTCATTGTCCCTCCTCCTTGTTTCCCCTTGTTTAGTCCTTGGCTGCGTCCGAAACCGCCTACTCAATGAGTAGGTACTTAATTTCAATAAGCACTTACTTGCTTATTGTAGGTACTTAATAGCCAAATCTCGTTGAGTACGAATGCGATCTGGACATAATCCACCATGTTGACGTTATCATGTGACCTACAATGTTATCACAAGTGCAACAACTTAAAAGATATAAGTGACAGGTTTAATTCATCTGTAAATATCTTGATATTGATTAAACTTGCTTATTTTGTTGTCTTGTTGAAGAAACAGCTGCCCAGTAATTTTGTGATTGTAGTACAATATATTTTGGGTTACTTTAAAGTTAACTACTAACGCATATTTTTTGTTACGAAAACCCAAATTCGCATGAATATGTTGTTAATTTCTTTATTTTATATGCAAAGATGTTCATCCACAAGCAAAAGTGGCATAAATCACCTTTACGTTTTCCTTTTTCTTGTTGAATTAGCTCTAGTTTCATCCCTCAGGCTTATAAATAATAAACAAACAAATAAATAATACTTTTTATGCATTATGATGTATTTAAAATATTTAACTTTGTGATCATGCTTTATGTCTGTGTATATAATCTCAAACTATGATGTATACAAACCCATATTTATGGGGGTTTTTTTGTTGTTGTTGTTGTTTGTCATTATTATTGTTCATTGTTAAAGATACAACCATGGTATTTTCCTTGATCTTGTATGTAATTATAGGTCCTGCAATAAAAATAAAGATATGAGCAACAGGTGCACTAACACCTCACAGCACCAGTAACTCCACAACCCTACCTAGTGCGGTTTTCCTCAGTGTTAGCAATGTTTACACAAGCTGACTCGAAGATCTCGTCTTCTGGCCTTTGGAGAAGACTGATTTTATACTTAAAAAATATAAGTATAAACTACTTAAAAATTAAGATGAATTACCCCAGAATGAATTGTTTTGCTAGCCCACCCCAACACTTACACACAATAATAATAATAAATGCTGACCAAAACTTAATTATATTACTTTTCATTTTACTTCTTTAGTAAAACAAGCAAAATGTAATGTTTTGTCATATGACATAGCTATGCATGAACACACACTAGACAAATACAGCTGATGTGAATACATCTCAAGTTACAGTCAAGCAATGAATTAATGTATGAATTAATAGAATATATAAATTTACTGATAATAATAGCATAATTAATAAAAAAAAAAGTAAAAGAATTAATAAAAGTAACAATGACAATAAATAAATGCATATACAAGTAAATAACACATGAAACAAAGCTTTATTCAAATGTATTGTTCTAGCAATCACGTATTTGCAAGCGGTGAACCTCACATCCCACTGCCATCTCAACACAGCTGTGCCAGTTCTGCAGCTTAATTTTGATGAAGCAGCTGGCCACCGTGAACACATTCGCCTGTCTTTGCCATCCATCATGTCCCTTATTGCTGCTCTTCTCAGTGGGGACGTTGTTGACCCAGAGAATGAGGAAGACCATGATGATGGACCCCTGAACCCCACAACCCAAGCAAGAGTGGGAGATGATGTGCAGGACAATCTGGCTGCTGCTGTGTCTGCTGCAAACATTTGTGTGCTCTCCATGATCATGACTACCTGTAAACATTTAAACTGATTAAAACATTTTACAATTCATTCATGTCAGCATTCTGTTTCTTGCCATATTTAAGTTCATATTTTTATGTAGCTTTATTACTTTTGTGGTGTAGTGGGCTAAACCACTGAGCTGGTAAGCAGAAGGTTGCTGGTTCGATCTCCGCAGCCGTCTCCACCAGTGTGTCCTTGAGCACTTTACTCCAGGTTACTCCACGGGGATTGCCCCTGTAATAAGAGCACTGTAAGTCACTTTGGATAACAGCATCTGCCAAATGTAAATTTGTTTTTTGTAAATCCTTTTTTTTTTGTTAGTGTCTGGGGCACAAACGCAAGCTGCTTATTTCTTAAAGTTTACTTTTTCAAGGTACTATATTATAAATGCATATATACATTTCACATAGTTTCTATTTGGGGGCATAAAGGGTTAATTCACCCAAACATATAAATTCAGTCATTATTTACTCACCTTCACGCTGTTCAATCCCTGTGTTCGTTTTTTTTTTCCTATTTTTTTTTTTTTTCTGAACACAAAAGGTGATTTTGGTCAAGTTTGTCCTGCTGGTTTCTGTTCATACAATATCAGTCAATGGATCCTGACTTCCAGAAGCTTCATGACATTATTTGATGATGCTTTTGAAGCTTATGAAAGTTGGGCTCCATTGTATGAACAGAAACCAGCAGAAAAAACTTGACCAAAATCACATCCTCAATCTTTTGGTCTTTGTCTAGATTACTCTGGCTGGCTCTGGGCTCCTTGAGGAAGAAGAGACCACAGCAACAACCGGGCCAGATGAGGCAGTAAGGGCAGGTGGAGTGATGGAGGGTCTCATCCATGGAACTACAGGATCTGCTGTGACTCTCCATCCTCAGTGCTCACACCAGTCTGAGGACATTTCACATTCTACAAAAATGCACAAACAACACAAAAGCAGTCATTTTAACAGCACAATGTCATCTGATTTCTGTATTAGAAGTAACAAAATGATCTTACTTTATATTTTTGTTTCAGGTTTTCCCTTTTTTTTTTTTTTTTTTTTTGTTTTGTTTACAAATGTCACCTTGTCTTGCAGGTCCTGCTCCACCAAAAAAGCTCTGCAGCAAACATACAGAAATCAAGAATCAGAAAAATAACTCGGTAATAACTCTGTTTGAAATTACAATAATTAAAATAAACTACAACTTAAGACTTTGTAGTAATTTCTGTAGTATACTCACTCAAAGCCTTTAATAGCATCATTCCTTCATCAGTCTCTCTCCACCGGATAAACACACATGATCATCTGTCCCTGTAACATTAAGACAAGATTCAAGTTTCCTCTGAGATTTATGTGCTCATTACTACATTTACATGTTGAGGTAGTTGATGATGTGTTAACTCACTTTTTATCCAACACAAATGTTCCTTAATTAATCAATACTACTAATGGACAAATACAATAGATAACTTATGTCTAGTTACTGTAGATTCATGTATAATGTAAACAGTGTTAACAACAGTGAATTCTTCATAATAGCACACATAAATCACTCAGATGACAATTTCATGTTGTGATGTGCTCAACATCTGCAATACTTATTTAGTATTTATTTGACTTTATGATGTATATGTTTTAGAATTCATGTAAATCCACTTTGGAGACGAACGTGTGCTTATTAAAGCTCCCCTGTTAGCTGTACATAATAAAATGTTTTACAGTAAAATCACAACTATACTATACTGTCTAGCGTCTTTACACCTTCAACACTTCAACAGTTTACTCTACAGTAGTTCAACAAATCAATTTTAACAGAAGGAACCATGTTTTTGGTTTTCAATACTCACATTAAAAAGTATACGCGCCGCTTTTCACCTCCGTGTTCGATTATGACGTATCCTCTCCCGTGGATAGAAAATTTCTATTCCTCTCCTGGGATAGAAAAGTATCCATCGAGGAACACTTCAGAATCTGGGCGGAAGCAGTAGGCCATCCGGGAACTTCTCGCCTACTCTTTTAATACTGAGGTTTCGGACATACTTATTTGCTCGCCTACTGCTTTTCCCCTACTATATAGTAGAGAAGTAGACGGTTTCGGACGCACTTTAAGTAGACACGTCCGAATCTCGCGAGAATTAGTACGTCACCCAGGTAATTCTGGCCTACTCTTTTTTGAATACGCAGCCCATGTCTTGTCCCCATTTCACTAATTGTGCTCACCTGATCCTCATGTGCTCTGGTCCCTTTATATTGTGTTAATTTCCCTCATGTCTCTGCTGGTTTGTTGCATAAAATCTTTGTGTGAGAGCATTTCTTGTCTTCGGGTCTTGTTAGATAGTGTTATATTTTGCTCTTCCTGTTAGTTCTAGCTTTGTATTTAATTCCTTTTGGAATTTTCAGTCTTTATTACCTTAAATTCTGACGCTCATGTAAATCGGAGGCTAGTTGTGATTGACAGCTAACAGCCTTACAGCTAACATCACAGAGGGTCTATGTTAAAAGGATTGTTCACCCTAAAAATGGTCTACCGAAGAGTAGAACCAATGAAACTCAACTGACTTTCAAAATATCTTCTATATCTAGATCTCAGAATATCATAGGGACTTGAAGGGTTGGCTCTTCTGACTTGTACCAGAATAAAAGTCTTATCTATTGTTTCATTGTGAATGTTGTTTTATTGCTCAGCAATAATCATTGTGTCTGAAGTCATCTTGTTTGGTTGGTTGAGCATGTACATGTGTTTGGGGGTGGAACGAAACATGAAAGTTGATTTTGAGACGTTAAAAATGCTGATTATCAAGTTTCATATTCTTCTTGTGGTTTTTAAAAAAAGACAGTACTTATAATAATACCAGTGCACTAATTTAAATGTCAGAATACCAGCAAAACTAATGTTAAAGGTTTTGGATCCAGGAAGGGGAAGAAAGCCAGAAGGGAAATAATGATCTGAAAGTGATGTTATTAGTGGGAGGTACAGCTTATTCCCATGCATTGGCTCAACAAACATCAACAAATACCAAACTTCAACATTTTTGGGTTACACAGACTGAGATTTCTCTGGATTCCCTGAGTCTTTACACAAAATATGTAAATGGTGAAAGACCTAAATTCTTTGCAATTTTGCATTGAGAAATGTGATTTTTGAATTTTTTGTCAATTCTCTCATGAAAATTGACACAAAGTGGTGAGGCAAGACCCATCTTTGTTTGCAAAGACTGAGCTTTTGGTGGATGCTCTTCTTTTATACATGGTACCCTCACCTATTACCAATTCACCTGCTAATTGTGGACTGTTTCAAAACCGATATCAAAATACCTTTGATATTCTGTAATCTTTTCGCTTTCATTTTGCCTCTTTCCCAACTTTTTTGGAGTTTGTTGCTACACAAAATCCAAATGTGTTTATTTTTTACAAAATACAATTAATTTGGTCATTGGAAATCTTTTCTTTTTACTTTTGTCCAGGCCCAATTCTACGGGGGTGCTAGGGGGTGCAATGCAAGCAAGAGCACCCTCAGTTGATACTATATTGGCAAAACAGATTTGGTAAATGCTCTAGTGCATATTTGTGTTTGCTCTCTGGAGAACGTCAAATATATCTATTTACAAGGTGTTTTGCAGCGGTGAGCAACATCCAATCACGGACATAGTTGTTGATCTTTTGAACGCAATGGCCAGTCAGACCAATACGCCAGAGTTTTTATTCAGTGCTGAGTTATGCAGGCTCACGAGACCTCTTATTAACAAATAACATGTAGACATGATGTAAGTAAGAGATTTATTATGCATTGTTGGCAGTGTCAATGATTGTTACAGAACTTTGTGAGATTGTGATGAACAGACAAAGCAATAGCATTTTAGTGATTGTAAAGGGAGCGGTCTTTGCTCACTTTCGAGGTAGTTCCTTGAATAATATCTTGTTTTTGATGCTACTAAGAGGACCGACGGCAAATTGCATGCTGCAAAGTTTTGGAAGTGACATATAAATGCTGTATTCACTCTGACAGAAATATGACGTTAAAGTAGTAAAATGTATTAAAACAATGTAAAGGCAGACTAATAGATTACTAGAAAAATATTAGTTGCAAAATTCCAATTATTGGTAAAAATTATGACTAGTAAGACCATTTTTAACAGGTGTGAAATAAATATGTCACTTTCTTGCCTCTAAGAAAGGGTTGACCATCAATTGGCAGGTTTCCACAATTAGAAAGAAAGGCAAAGAGAAGTAAAATTTAGTTCTGGGAAACAGGAGGGGTTAATCTTACCAGACAATTAAGTTGCTTGGTTATTGTGAAATATTAGATAAGAAAACTGAATAAGAATAGGCCAGGCATCTTGCAGGCATCTTGGCTTTGTTCAGTAGTCAATTATTTTGACTTCTGGAACTCTGCCTCTTGAGCTTCTTTTGCAAGAAAAAGAAGATTTTTCTCCACAACAAATGTATACTGCTATGGTGGAGCCATTGACAAAGTGCATGCACATAAAGCCACCTCTCAGAACTAAATTGAATTCTTTTTCGCTGCTTATTGTGCTTAAACAGACAAATACACAGAAAAAAATGTCAAAATGCCGGTCTTGGCGAGTATTCACATAAACACAGTCAGTTATGTTTGAAGTGAACATAAACAGTTGAGAAAGAAAACGCATGGGTAACAGTATAATGGAGTCGTGCGTCAGGTCTTAAAGTGACAGCAGCCTAATATACCTGCTGCCAAATTATGAGGTAATATTAAAAATATTTATATGGCAGTTTTTCCCCATGGTATTGATGCCAAAACTGTGGCAAGTGAAAATGCTGAGTGTAAACCACAGTGACTGGTAAGGAAAAAAGTTAATTTATATTTATCAACAGGGAGACAGATATGGCTACTGTATATATGAAATATAGCAAGATTATACAGTACTAAATGTGTCTCAGCACTGTGAGTTTAACCGGTAAGCATTGGGGGGAAACAAATGCTTAAAAATAATGAAGACAAATTCAGAGATGTATTCATAAACCAAACTGCATGCAAGTACTTTAAGAAACTATCCCTAAAGTCAAAAAAAAAAAAAAAAAAAAAAAAAAATGTGACAGCTCCAATTAAAAAAAAATGTTTCCATAGCATGTCATCACAACATCCGCCAAGGGACATTCTATTGAGCTTATTTGTTCATTTCAAAGAAGGAAACAATCGGGACGTTATTGTGTGGTATATAAGAGGCAGGAATGCTGCAGATGATTTAGGAGAAGTGAAAGCTGAAGCACAAAATATCTAGTAGGCCCACTTAAAGCCACTGAGACAACAGTGGATTACCAATCAATGTGTTGAATATTATAATATCTGCTCAAGGATTGGTAACGACATTTTATATCTCTAAAGATATTTGTGATAATTATCTTTATATTATAAGAAATTTCAACATTTAATTATCAAAGTATTACTATATTTAATGGGATGCCAACCATTTTATAATATGGTAAAATGTATCAGTTTTGTCTTTGTCAGAAATGGCACTAGTGTTACTAAATTAAATTCAATTACATTACAATAAGTAAATTAACTAAATTAATAACAAAATTTTTTATGAAATGTATGTTCAGGAAACTGCAGTTACTATGTTATTCTGTTCACAAAGTCATCTTTATATTTTGTGTTCATACTGCTATGTTTTTATATATTGTGAAGCAGTAGTGTGAAAACGTCTCAGGTTACGTATGTAACCATGGTTCCCTGAGAACAGGGAACAAGACAGTGTTTGAACGCATATAGGGAACGTCATCATGTGAACCGGTGTCTGAAAGCAATTATCAAATCTCACCAACCCTATTGGCCGGCGACAGTCTATGACGTCATTATAGACGCAACCCGGAAGTATAAAAGGAGCGCCTAGAGAAGCAGTCCGAAGGGACTGTTCAGCAGGCAGCCCCGATGCATGGCAAGTAACGCAGTGTCTCGTTCCCTGTTCTCAGGGAACCATGGTTACATATGTAACCGGAGACGTTCCCTTTCGAAACAGAACTCTACACTGCGTTTGAACGCATATGAGAAACGATACCCACGCTGCCATGCTTAAGAGGAGTGCATGCTAAAAAATGGCTAGACAAACGTCAGAACTAGCAGCTTCAACTGAAATACCAGAACCACTCCTCCTATGGGTCATACATTGGCTGTCAGTGACAGCACTCCCTGTGGCCAACAGCCCAAGCTATAAGCCTCAAAGAGGCCTTCCACAGAAGGCCTACCAAGGCCGCTCAAAGGCTTCTGGGACCAAACTTCTTTTTCAAAGAAAAGAGGGTACCTCTAAGGGAATGTAGCCAGGGGGCCCGAAGGAACCCAAGCCAGTCACTTGTCAGGGGAACAAAGTCAACCCTGAATGCCACCAGAGAGGCCAACCTGGTCTAATTAAAGTAACGTAGTCTTGGCCAACAACCTGTCTGATCACAGTCTCAAATCACATTCTTCAGTGAAGATATCCAGTAAGAGTGACTGCAAAGAGGCAGTAACCAACTCAGACCAGAGTGTAGAGACGGGCATCCTGGAGAGCAGAATTCAGCTTGGCGCTTTTTACCCTTTCCAATGAGGGGAGTAACACTGCTCAATCCTAAGATCTAAAAAAAAAATCTATTCGAGCTGCACGATTCAAGATAAATCGAGAATCACTTTTTTTTCTTTTGTTTAAAAAAATAGACAGCTAAACAAATAACATGTCATTTACTAGAGGTTTTGACAGAATGTTAATTGCTGCTTATTTAAAAAAAAAAAAAAAAAATTGGTTTAAATGAATGATGATTCAAAGACTTCACTTGTTTCATTACTGGATGAATCAGCGTTTTTGTATGAATTTCTGGAATAATAATTCAATGGCAAATACATTTTTTTAATAGTCACTTGTCGTCACTTACTGAAGTAATGGTGTAATCAATTCAATCTTTATTTGAAGTGTCAAATTATAATTAAACATGATTTAATGTTTTTTTATTGGTACAGAACACACAAGTTTTTACCACATCATTAAAGCATTGAGCATTGTTGCTTGGGCACTTTCCCATTAGGCACTTTCCCACAAATTTCTATCTGGATACTTTAGATCAAAATCTGTTGCCCATTCTCAATGGGAACGTGTCCAAGCAACACCGCTTTGTCACATTTTATCTATCCCTCTTTCTTGAAATTTTTTTTCTCTCTTCTAAAACATTTTTCTCTCTCTTCTAACAATTTTCTCTCTCTTCAAATAACTTTTTCACTATGGAGCCCCTAAAGTGACATGGTGAAGATGTTTTGAGTTCCCCCGATAAAGAACACAAAAGTTTTGTGAGCAAGCTCTCTGTCTTGTGTTTAATTGGAGAGAGAAAAATGTTT